>NQII01002961.1:0-61373 GCA_002778355.1 Clitarchus hookeri
CATGACAGAACAGTGGCGGCAGGTAGTGGCTAAAGCATAGTCAGCCTGTTCCGCATGCGTTAGTGATCACATAGGATCAGACTGGCTATATATATCTTTAACCAGGTGTCCTATCCTAACCACCTCTTTCATAAAGTGTTTCGTTGCACCTTTGCCCGTGTAAACAGTTACACGCAAGGGTAGGCTGGTTGTCTTACAGGCGGGGATAATTAAATTATCAACCTTAATGTATATGCCATATGAATAGGGCTCATGTTTTTGGTACCTATATGTGTAGGATGCGTCCGGGTTCGGCTGACACATTTGTACAGGCACAAGCATGGCCTCGAAGTCTGCATACACTATAATAGGCACCTTGTCGCCATTCTGGTAATTTTTTAATTTGAGCACAGGCGGCCTGCCGCACCTGTCCGGCTGTGGCATGTCTGCACGAACAGCAGTATGGGTATTGCAATACCTCCTATGCTCAACCAGAGTTTCGGCACCTGTCAGCCCTCTAACACTCGGTTCATTATCATATGTTTTAAATCAACATTTACAGTCATTAACACAACCATGATGTGACGTCGCCTGGGAGCATACCAGTCGTGATAAATTCAAGAAGGAGCAATAATGAGAGTTCTGGTCCTCCTCTGCTGTGGTGAGAAGCAGCAAATCAAATTGTGGGGCCAGTTCTACATCTGTCATCCGTATTGACACTATTTTTGTATTCTCCTCAAGTGTGTATATGTTAATGCTAACCCCCGGATTGGCTTTCTCAAAAGCCGGTATTTGACGTAGAGGGGTGGGAAAACGTACTGTTGAAAAATCAAAGCGTGTTTCAAGCTCGGTGTATCGCTTGTTGACTCGCTGCCGATCCCTCCGCTCTACAAAACATGCCAGTATAGCCCATTTGAAACACTGTTGGTCGTCGATGTTGAGAGGGTTGATAATTGCGCCTTTCTCCACAAAACCAACAGGCGATGGGATATATGAGGAGGCCCTAAGTGAGTCGAGCTTGCTTACATGTAAGAGGTACGAGCTTGTTTACGCGTAACTGGACTCTTTTCGCTGCAGCGAGAGTCCAGCCGCTACCCTTCCCCATATAGTCAGTCTCCTCAATGCAGATCTTTGCAATGGCAGCCGACACAGCCACCTCTATGTCGGCTACGTTAAAGAGAGGCTCATTTTTCGTCTTAAATGCACGACGATCCTCTTCGTTCTCATGCCATTCTGGTTTCCCATATAAACACTCTAAAAATATATTAAACTTGACCGCCCCCTGCGTCTTGATTTCCTGCTGCAATTGGCCAATGGTATTAGGTTTCATTACCTCGAGGTAGTCGCAAATGTCAATGGCTACCCTTGAAGTATTCTCAGAGATGCATGTTTTCATTCCCCCTCTAAACGCGCTTTCAACTTCCACAAAGCCATACGAGTTGTTCTCGCCAGCCCCAGTGTCAATGGGCCCTCGGCGAGAGCTACCTGCGCCCGCAAGAGCAGGAACGTTATGAGTCGGCTGCGGACCTGTAACTCGGGTCTGCTTCGCTGGCTAGGAGGTTAACGTGGCAGAAGCACCAGTACACTTAGCGCTATGCGCACAAAGCCTATCGGTCCTGGTGAACTGCCGGCTGCAAGTCTCACATACCCTTGAAGGGGCATCAGGGTTCACCCAACAAGTACGTTCATGATGCCGGGCATGACAAGAGTGCATAAAGCCCTAATTACAGAACGTACACTTGAGCAAAACGGCCTGTCTGATCAGTCCTGTATATGTTAAACTATGTTCAGCAAGCTTGTCAANATATGTTAAGCTATGTTCAGCAAGCTTGTCAAGTCGGTTGAAGGGATGACAGCACCTATCGCAAAGATGTGAGGCAGGCTGCCGGAATGGATTTAGGGAGCAATTATGCTCGTGATGTAGTCCATTCCGGCGGACCATAAACACCTGGTCGCAAAAACCACACTGTAGTGCTGGTCTGCATATAATGGGAGCGGAAGGGAGGTTAAGCTATGCTGCAGTGGATGGAAACAACGATGGTGATGCTGGCGAATTAGGTCATGATGATGATGATTCTATTATAGCAGTAGCAGTGGTAGTGGTTATATATATATATCTGCGGTACGCGGCAGGCAGCCCGGACCCAGATGGCATCCTACGAGAAACAGAAAAAAAGGGGCGGATAGTTCGCAAAAATATAGGCGCCACTTTAATAACATCTAATACTTTAACATTGCGTTCAGCAAGGCACGAACTGAATGTAAACATATCTACAAGGGACGGCGAGAGAATATTAATTGAATGTGCATAAAAAACAATACAAAATTATATACGCAGCACACAAGTAAAGACAAGCCTCTCAATTAACAGAATTAAGTACTGATAACCGCAGTCCCAGAAAAAGATTGCTAAATGAAACTAAACCCTAGGTTCAACACACACCCGGAAGTAAGTACTATAAAAATTATATTCGCAGTCCTAGAAAAGCCGTAGAGGAAATTAAATAAAGTACTATCCGTGGGTGATGCCTTCACAAATGTTAATAGTCACCATCAGCTGAAAAACACAAACACTAACCTCTAAAGAGGCAAGAAGGTTGCGTAGAGTATTGCCCTCAATACTCTCTTCTGCAGGAAACAGACACGATACACGGCACTCTGCAGGTAGTACGCTGGCAATCGTGCGGATTCTAGTTGAGCAGCAGCAGCGATATCTGTTTCGCACAGACGCCCAGGCACAATTGAGTGTGGGGGTAGTGAGAGGGGGTATTCATACCCTTTTCTCAAACAAGGGTGACCTCATTTGGAGCAGCAGTTGCGGCAGCGGCCGGGGTGCGCCCCCTCTCTCTTAGAGCGGCTCACTTATAGTTTTCAATTGAAGACGCAACATACCTTAGCAGCACAGGGTAGAATGTTTGTGGTACAAGATTATTCCCGCATGGTCGTATGTATGTGGCCTGTACATTCTTCGGTCAAGCGGTAAGTTGCTCCAGTATCAACTTCTCGCAAGGTAAATTTCACCTTCTTTTTCTCGGTGCGTAGTTCTGTAAAGTCTTCATATTCCGTACATACTGCGAGAATACATCCATTTTCAGGTAGCTCACTCTGGGGTCGGAGATTGTAGATGTGGCACTGATCGAACTTGTAGCAGTGGTGAATTTCATAATAAAATTATCGCAAGCATCTTGATAACCCCAAAAATGATGTTCAGAGTCACATTTTTGTACTTGCTCGTGTTCAATTCTTGGTTTAAACACAACTCTTCTGTATCCGATAAAGTAGTTATCGTACATGTTCACATCTTCCGGCATAAATGTCACACGCTCACGAAGGTTAAACATGATGATGTTAGTTCTCTTCTCAATGAAACACTACTGCAGCTCTGCACATCGCTCTTCTTATATTCCAGTATCGTACACCTCGCATGATGACGGAGAACACATTGTAGTCCACGTAACTGTGCCTCTCTTCCTGTAGGTAGTATGATGGTCGCCGGTGCAGCACTCAGTCCAGCGGGTAATTACACTACCAGTGTTGACATTGCAAAGTTCACACGCAATTGTGTGAGTTTACCGTACATGGCATATGTACTCTTCGCATGATTTCATAGTACTGAGTGAACAAGGCAGCTTCATTCCAGGTCATAGGTGATATACGCCTCACGACATTACATTACACGGTACCGAGCGAAAACTACCCTCATTGACACGATATGCCCAGTGTTCAAGTCCATTACATGATTCTACCTGCGACGGTAGGCAGGGCGGTTTGAAATGTACACGTCTGTATCCTTCAGTAACGTCGCCCTCGGGTTGAAATTACACACTATGTTAGCCATTTACGAAAATTATACGACGTGCATTGATCTCCCATTGTTACTAGACTTGATGCCACCATAGCTGAATCGTAATGTTGCAGCATGAAGCCTGGCCATGTCATCATCTGATATGAGTTGTGCATAGCATGTAGGATGCCAAACACGCATCTCATTGTCTAACATACATGTTACACATTTACCATATACCGACTCTGTGCTGTGAAAATCTGATGCCATGTATTCCTTGCCGATGACGAACTCTGACAGCGGTATATATCAAACGGACCCGTTTAGCTTGGCGATTAGACCTTCCATGATGAGCTGTGGATCATTACTAAAGTTTTTGTCTCGATAGATGGACTAATTATATTGGTCGGTGGTGGTGGTGTTTTTTTTTTGCCTTCGGTATAGTCCAGCAAATGCCATGACTTAATCAACAACACATTAAGACAAGAGCATACAAGGTTACTCATACATGTGTCACATGTATGTTCTAACTGGCCCGTATATTTCTCTCTCAACCTTCTAAACGACGGACATCCACACTCGGTTTGTAGATCGTAGATTTTAGTGGCGGTGTTGCAATAATTTCTTAAATGATGCTTCTGCTCTGGCCCAGCCACAAACACTGTGACATTGTTAATTAGCGCAGCGACAAGTACATTGTGTGCTTTCTCGTATTTCAAATCGCCATCACCCCAATTGATGCCGTGGTAACGTTTTTCCAGCCAAATGTTAGTTACTTTGCTTTTCACGTCCAGCTCATGCCATGAACACGGCGGTCTTAATGTATATGTCTCTATGGGGTCATCATCATCATCGTATGCAACACAAATACGTTTAATAATAAAAACCTGCTGCGAGACGCATCCCTGAATGTTTGCATACATTATGACGTTTACGCTGTAGCGCACAGGAAAGAATGTACTATAGTTGTAATCTACGTCAGTATTTTAACTACTCTGTCACGCACATTATATGTGACCAGTCGATCGTGCATTATTAAGGCATAGGCCTGGGTGAATGCCGGGAAATTTTCAGCGGCAGTTAATTCAATTCTGCAGTCTACAATGCCAGATTTTAAACGGTCATCTTGCTTGCTAACGTCAAACACAAGGAGCGGGGCCGTGTGCATGTACTTTTTCGGCTCAAGAATAGGAGCTTGTGTTTGGCCATAGTACGAATGCTGGAAATCTGCGTACATTTGGTAGGGCACCATATAAGAGCCATTCGCGAAATCAATATTTAAATTGCCATATGGGTACACTTCAGAATTTAGGAAAACCTTAACGTTTTCAATATTTATGTGGTCGAATGTCGAACAGTCCTTATTAATTACGTTTCGTTTACCGGCCTGAAATGCCACAATTATATACCTCGGTTTCTCACTTGTATAACTCGTTTTCACGTTCCAATTTACACTTACAGAGCTCGGTACGTTAGGATAAAATTCTAAACTCCAAGTACGAAACGCCATATCCACGTTCCTGCCTTTTTGGTCATATTTCAAAAATGTTACGTGTTCCGTCATGTTCACTTGTACATGCGGCAGTAACCAGTCAATAGAAAGTATTGCAAGTGTAGCCGCTTCTGCGCCAGTGTCCTGGAGTGCATTCGTTTGAGAGTTGGCCATTTACATAACTATCTCCTGCTTGGAATTAATGATTATATTCCTATAATCTTCAGCAAAGCCTAGCAGCATGGCGAGGGGAATACACACTTCAAATTTTCCATTAACATAGAAACCTTATAATCTTCCTCGATTCCCCAGCCGGTAGTTGGTTACGCGTTAATGAAAAGTAGTTGTTTATCGTGGCCGTGATTCCAACATCGCGAGTGGCATCTACTTCACACCCGTTCGATTCATAGGAGATTCTATTAATCATGTGAAGTATATCGTTTCTAATGATTTTAGTTGTAGCTGGAAGCGCATTACCTGCCCTTGTCAGCGTCCCTCTAAAGCGCAAATAAGAATTACATGGCACTGTGTATATACCTTGGTTTTGTATGGGAATTCGCACCTTGGACTATGCCACATACGGCCCTGGCAAGCAGGGCGAATAAGTGTGTATTTACAACTTGGTAATTGCGTCTTCGTATCCTACCAGCTTGCTTACGTTTAATATTTCCATGTCCTTACTTACTCTTGACCTTTAAACCTAATTGTTTAAGGAAACGAATGTTTTCAGATGTTAGCGGAATGCGTGCCTGCCTCGTACTGACTTTAGGTGTGGTGCGATACGCCCCTTTATTCACTTAAATATGCTTAATTTTGAACCCCATCTTTCTGCAAATGTAAACACACTGTTATTTCCTCACCTCGAAAATTAATCAAACTACTTTTTTGGTCTACTACGAAAACAATTACTTCCTGTGCGTTCTCTATCGCGACCAGGACATATATGGGTGTTGTTGGCACACTCACGAGTTTAAATCCCGGCGGGACGTTTGCAGAGAATTCATGTAATGTCTGGCGTGGTTCACCATTGAGATACGAACCGCTAACTAAATTACAGTTTAATCTGATAACATTAACAGGAAAAATGTTTACAGGCGGAAAATGCACTGACCGTAATTCCGACGAATTGCCTGTCACAATCAAGTTGATAGACATGACTGATGCCTTGGTAGTATTGTGTAGACGTTAAATAATGTAGGCATGAATGGCCACAATTCCAGTCCTGCGATCGCTGTTTTCTCTCGTGGTTATAATAAATTGTACTACCTTTAAAATATTTTTTTCAGATCTGGTGGAGCCCTTAAGTTACCGAAGCTGTCATAATATTCAACTCTGTTCCCTCTTTTCTATAAGCAGTCCAGTGTGTGCCTGACCCCGAACTCGTATCTAAATTCACTATGACACATTCTGATTTTTTCGGCTGCTGTGGAAGTGTATCTCGCATACACTCCACGGAAATTACATATTTTTTATTTTCGCGAAAATTTACGCAAATCAATGTGTGTCAGCGGCCGGTCGGGCAGTCCCCTTAGGACTTTCGTCGTCGACGTACATTCTTAATGCCGCTTTCGCGATACAGCCTCAAAACTATACCTTTTTCCGTTGTTTTTTTTCTACGGCAGTTAGAATTTCCATCTGCTTACAATGCTGGAATTTTTCTGGTAATTGTTTATTTCCATCTTTAGCAATTTTCACAGCTCGTGCTATCCCACTATCTCTGCCAATTAGCGATCCCAAAATTCCTATTGCAGGCAGCAAAAACGGAAGTATACCTCTGTGCTTAAGTTTTTCTACACCTGTTCTTCTTCTTAACCATACGGTATCTAAATCTGATACCTATTCCGCGCTTAACTTTCGCCTTCATTACTTTGCCAACTGTCCACTCAGCTAATCGCTCGCCGAATTTCGTGTTTGGTGTTTTAACTATAGTCTTGGCCTTATTCGCAAGTGCCAAATTACCATCTCAGCATACAAAATAATGTGCACCTTACAGGCCGCATGTAGTGCATCTATAGGCACGTCCCTACGTTGGAGTCTGCATGATAATCGCATTCCAGGACCGCAAAACTTGTAGCCAGATATGTGGGCTTCGAAAGGAAGATTATTTATTATTCTATTAACAATAGCAGTCCAATTCTAGTCGATCTAGGCCCATAATGTGACACTGGTGGTTGCTTTCTTTAGTGTACCTGTTTTATAATAATAACCTGTGAACATCCTGTGTACCACAAGGGATCTTTCGCCGCGAGAGGGGGGCCCAGCAAGTTCTCTCTTCCCCCTCGGGTCACTACCAATGCCATCGGCCATCGCGCTTTCAGCAGCCTCCCTACTATGAGGCTTCACCCCTCATGGTGAGTGGCGGCTTCGAGTGCCATTCGCCACCATCCGGGAGATCGTCCCCCTTTGTCCGAGCTATGCCAACCAAAGTAAGACCTTGTTTGCAGAGGCTTTTTTTTTATCGGAGATCACCTATAGGGATCCAGGAGTTGTAGCACCGATCAAAACCTAGCCATTTCACGAACACCATATTATTATTTTTAGTACAATGTACTTTCTCGACTATACAAGTGTGTGGATATTAAGTAGGCATGATATCCTGCTCGTAAAAAGAACCTTTTATCTGCTCACCATTTAAATCTTCTAGTAAATATGTTCGCGGCTTGTAATGCTGGATCTTTGCAACACGGAATATTTCCAGAGTTCAATTCGGATAGTAATTTTTAGAGAAAACATTTTTAAGTTGTGAAATGCGGACATAATCGCCTACTTTAGCTTTCTGCGTACTTGAATCTAGATATTTTTAATTCCTAAACACTATTGATATCAGCTAATTGTCTTTTACATCCACAGGAAGCATACAAATTGTTCTATGTTTCCTAGTATTGTAATTATTAATTAATCGGGGTAGAATATCCTGCCCGGTATAACTTCCTTGTGCTGAAAATTCGTGCCACATACTATAATTATTAATATTTTTCTGTTTCATTAGGGCCTGGAATGGTTTATTATAGAATTCCTTACCTAAGCCCGTTTGCAAATTTTTCGGTGAGCCCTTATCGGCCAACACTACAGTCATATAGCTTTGGCTACATCTTTACCCGTTTTCCGTCTGACAGGTACAGCCCACGCGAATTTACTGTAACAGTTAATAACTGTCAACATGTACTGGAAACCTTTATTTACAGAAGCATAAGGTATCATTTCAACCAAATATGACTGATACAGGTCACGAATTCCGAACAGTTGTACTTGTCTTCAACTAAACTTTTTCCTCGATGGCTTGTGTATTTCAGTGGCAATTGCCTCACGAGACATCATTCTTTCAGTATATGTTACCCCCTTCACACACTTCTTCAACGATATTCATGATCTCATTGTTGTGTGTATTATTTCCCACCTGCTGGGATGCGAAGAGAAGTCGTAGGCGTGCGACTAATTCATTGATATCGTTCCAATAAACAAACTCGGACTGACTGAGGTTATCAACTTTCAGCCCCGAGCTGCTAGCTAAGAAAATGTCGGGAAACAGTTCTGATACAATGTCGAATTTAGGGTGTTTCGTCTTTATATGTGGCAGCATTTATATTGTTATTGGTTAAGTGCACGCTTGTAATATGCAACATTTTTTAATATTGATTAAGTGCCTCATGCGAGAATTTCCCTGGTATGTGCTTAAATAACAGTTTGTACAAGCCAGGAGAAGATTGAATAAGTTCGTTATCGATCTGTAAATAATCATTGCTTAGGAAAAATATCTCTTTATTTCCCAGAAACCATTTTTTATTCATTCTGTAAACACCATAAACGCTATCATTAAAACATCGAATTTATGATGTAAGGTAATTACAAACAGTAGCCCTTTTTTAGGTTTTGATTCGTCCAACGAAACTTCGTCTGCTATTGGCTTTAATTCGGGTTCAGTCTTAAAGTCAGGGAGAATATCTGTTTTATTATTTAACGTGCCCAGTCGAGATGTGATTGGCTGAAATGCATGTTCCAACACTGCGTCCCTTTCGGTACGTGCCTGCTTAGCTTTCAAATGCGTCCCTTGCACTCTTGCGATGACGCGAGTCAAGTCCTCAGCTGCTGCTGCCTAATACTGGCATTATTAGCATAATGTGTGTACTTTATATTAAATAATTGCCTTGTGTGCAATTGCATTGACAATTTTATCTTCGAAAGTATTAAGTTGTTTTAGAATTGCAGTACGCATGTGCCCGCAATGCATCCATTTCTCATCGTCTGTACAAATATCATTTAAATGGCGGATAATTCTGTGCCATATTAGCTCCTCAATATTCGACATGCCACTAATCAAACTATGGTTACGGCTGTCTAGTTCTTCAAGAATGCTTGTAACTTGTTTATTAGTCATTCCCTCAAATATAGCGCTAAGTTTATTCTCCAAGCCAACTACGCTACCCTGCTGTGTATGTAGCACAGCAAAACTTTTGCCAACCGTATTTACTTGCTCAGAATGTTTCGTGGAGATATTTGCAAAACCCTTAGCCAAAGTTTGTTCTAGCACTGTTTGAACTGAAGTGAGCTTGGCATTCATAGCAGCAAGCTTGGCAGCACTCTCGTTCGCTATGCATAAATTATCATTCAATGTTAATGCGAGTGTTGTAAGTGATCTTCGCAGGTTATTTGATAAAGTCTGAAAATGTTTAGTCACAGTAACAGCCAACATACTTACTGTGCTGAGGTTCGAATATACCTTAGTGGTTAATGTGTCCAGCGCAGTCTTGTCATTAATGTGGCTGGCGAGTTTAGCGNGCTGAGGTTCGAATATACCTTAGTGGTTAATGTGTCCAGCGCAGTCTTGTCATTAATGTGGCTGGCGAGTTTAGCGCTGAGACAGTCCACTTGAGCTCCCACATCGGTAATATTTTTCTCCATAGCTGACACCGTGCTGCCTACCGCATCGATTTTCAGCACTTTATCGGTTACTTAGTCAAGCTGGGCATCCAGCTTGGTAAAGAGTGAATTTGTGTTGGGGAACATGCGGCCCTCCATGGCTGCTAAANTTAGTCAAGCTGGGCATCCAGCTTGGTAAAGAGTGAATTTGTGTTGGGGAACATGCGGCCCTCCATGGCTGCTAAAATCGATTTAATTTTTTTTGGGGTGCTCTCCGACTTGTGGTAAGTGTCTTAGCAGCGCTGTGAGGCCTGCTAGCACTCCAGCACTGATCTGCTCTCCCATATTAGAGATTTTATTCTCCACAGCAGATATTCTNTAGTCAAGCTGGGCATCCAGCTTGGTAAAGAGTGAATTTGTGTTGGGGAACATGCGGCCCTCCATGGCTGCTAAATTCGATTTAATTTTTTTTTGGGGTGCTCTCCGACTTGTGGTAAGTGTCTTAGCAGCACTGTGAGGCCTGCTAGCACTCCAGCACTGATCTGCTCTCCCATATTAGAGATTTTATTCTCCACAGCAGATATTCTACCTTCTAATGCATTTAGTTTCAACAGGTCTTCAAATATTTTGTGTAGCTGGGCCTCCATTTTTGTAGACAGTACATTTGTGTTACCAGGCAGTCTGCCTTCCACTGCTTCAAGTACTTGTCTGCTGGTAACGGCCGTGATGCATGTTACATTTTCAATTAATGATCCAAGGCGAACACCAATGTTCCCGATCAATATATTAGTATTGTAAAGTATGTTTTCCACCATAGTGAGTGTCCCGCCCAACACAGACAATTGCTTAACATCACTGGACAATGTGCCTAATTTACACGCATACCTGAGTGTACTCTGATAGCTATTTGCTTTCCCATACCGCCCAGTGCTGTTTATACAGCATTAATTCGAGTCATACATGTCACTAATGTGCATAAATGAGTCTCAATACTTCAGTGCTAGCGCCGGTCGCAACACATCAGATGTAACACTTCGCACAAAGGATACATTAACTGTGTCCTCATCATGCCTGGGAATGACAAGGTTCTTGGCTCACTTACCCCCAAAACTGCAATTCCCATCGTTGGTGGACATTATGCAGCTTTCTGGTGCGCATTTTAGGTCGCTATACCCAAATTTGGATACAGATTAACTCATACTTCACTGATGGATAATAATAAACTGATCGAATGCTTTGCGGTACCTTCCTTTATTAATTGGAAATTCTTTCACAATTACTAGGAAATTGTACGCATCTCTCCAGCAATACGCACACATTTCTTTAAAGCTGTCAAATAGCATATTACTATTTACATGGTCCGAGTATATGTGGCGTAAATTCATGTCGTCCATATGAAATATGGCCAGGAAATTGGCATTGTCACATAAAAGCTGCTTCGGCATACGCGAGTATGTTTGACACAGATATAAAGACATCTACGGCCATATGTCGCCCCATACTGAAATCTCGCTGGATATTTCTTTGTTTTTCGCATGCCACATCGTCAAAAATAAACACAGAGTTCGGTAATGCTTCGTCTGGTTTTATAACTTATTCATTTTCACTAAAGGGGAAATATTGCAGTCCCGCAACCCCTTGCAGAATTTTTGCTTGATGCAAATACTTCGGCTGGTGGAGTGATTTCGAATAGAGGTGTATGTTTTCGAAGCAGAGGCCATTTTCTTCTTCTAAAAAATTCAGGAGGGCTCAAGTCTTCCCAGAATTTGAAGGACCGCATAAAATTGCGCGAACTGTTCCCTGCAATAATTTTCCGTGCCTCGATTTAACTGGACCAGTTTCCACTGCCTTGTCAATGTTACTAATATGTACTCGCAGCCTAGTTTCCTGTGTGACAACTTCCATTATACTACTACACAAATCTGTGAATCTAAATTATTTATATGTTGTAATTTTTTTTGGCGAAAGTACGATAGGTCTGTGGTGTACGGCTTTTTCTTTGGAGCGTACAAGGGATTGCTCGTTTTTCCAGCATCTGACTGACTTTGGCGGACGTGCAAGTTAGAAATGATGGGGGAAATTTATTTCAATATATCGCCCTCCTGCAACTTCCCCGAATACTAGCGCAGCTGCAGGTTTTGGAGAAATCCATAAATTAAAGTAAATTAAATCAATTACTGCTTGCTNTGTACGCATCTCTCCAGCAATACGCACACATTTCTTTAAAGCTGTCAAATAGCATATTACTATTTACATGGTCCGAGTATATGTGGCGTAAATTCATGTCGTCCATATGAAATATGGCCAGGAAATTGGCATTGTCACATAAAAGCTGCTTCGGCATACGCGAGTATGTTTGACACAGATATAAAGACATCTACGGCCATATGTCGCCCCATACTGAAATCTCGCTGGATATTTCTTTGTTTTTCGCATGCCACATCGTCAAAAATAAACACAGAGTTCGGTAATGCTTCGTCTGGTTTTATAACTTATTCATTTTCACTAAAGGGGAAATATTGCAGTCCCGCAACCCCTTGCAGAATTTTTGCTTCATGCAAATACTTCGGCTGGTGGAGTGATTTCGAATAGAGGTATATGTTTTCGAAGCAGAGGCCATTTTCTTCTTCTAAAAAATTCAGGAGGGCGCAAGTCTTCCCAGAATTTGAAGGACCGCATAAAATTGCGCGAACTGTTCCCTGCAATAATTTTCCGTGCCTCGATTTAACTGGACCAGTTTCCACTGCCTTGTCAATGTTACTAATATGTACTCGCAGCCTAGTTTCCTGTGTGACAACTTCCATTATACTGCTACACAAATCTGTGAATCTAAATTATTTATATGTTATAATTTTTTTTTGGCGAAAGTACGATAGGTATGTGGTGTACTGCTTTTTCTTTGGAGCGTAAAAGGGATTGCTCGTTTTTCCAGCATCTGACTGACTTTGGCGGACGTGCAAGTTAGAAATGAGGGGGGAAATTTATTTCAATATATCGCCCTCCTGCACCCTCCCCGAATACTAGCGCAGCTGCAGGTTTTGGAGAAATCCATAAATTAAAGTAAATTAAATCAATTACTGCTTGCTGATGACTCAAGACGCCCAGATGTCTTTTGGAGCGCGCCGCGACCTGTAAATTACTGTAATTGACATCAATCACCGAGTGGTGCTGACTCAAGACATAGCAGCTGCATGTCTTTGGAGACGTCCGTAAATTCGTAAATTAAAGTAATTTAAAATCGTTTGCTGTGTGATTATGATTCAGACTGCAGGTTTCGTCTTTGGCGAATGAAGCGACCTGTAAATTACCGTAATTGGCATCAATTTCCGTGTGCTGGTGACTCAAGATGTTCAAGGTGTTGCAGCTGCGGGTTTTTTGTGTTGGCCTCATGTAAATCACAATAAAGTTGGTCACACATCAGTGACTCAAACGTTATAATTCGTCTTTAACGGCGTTCTTAAATGCCACTGGCGGTGACTCAGAAGTTAAAGAGTCTGGCAGCTGACACATCAATCATAATTCGCCTTTAACAACGTTCTTAAATGCCACTGCCGCAGTGATTCATAATTGACATCAATTACCTCTCATGATGCCGCCGGGGCGTATGACCGCCTTCGCGGCGACGTGAGAACACGTTGACAANTATGCCGGGGCGTATGACCGCCTTCGCGGCGACGTGAGAACACGTTGACAAATTCATCACAATTTGTTTTTTTAACGGTGTCTGACCGTCTTTGTAGCGTCAGAAGTCCGTAACAGCTGCCACCCTCCTATAATTAAGCCCAAATTATGTTTTGTTCTCAGAGGGGAACGCTAGCGTAATTTGGGTGTAGATTGCAGATTCATATATGCGCCACTTGCATTGGCTGGTATTAAGTTTTGCGTTCTCAGGGAAGACGCTGTTCGAACTCGTGCGTTAAGTCTACTGGCGACAATATGTCTGATGTTGAGGTGATCATTACTCCACCTACGTCTCCGAATACTAAATGTGCGCGTTCGCCTTCCCTTGCGAAGGCGGCCGAGAAGATTGTAATTAAGAACGCCATTATTTTAAAGTTTTTCAGCATTATTTCGCCTACATGCGCGGTACTATGTATTGGCCCGTGGGAGTGTCTATACTACTAACGACGCGTGTTCACACAACCTGGATAGCAGTGCGAGAGGACATTAGAGACATTGTTTCTTTTCTGCATAAGTATATTGTGCAAACATCAAAAAATTTGACGTGTGGGAATTGGATGCAGCCCTTGGAGTTCCTAGCTTCGTCCGCAATATTACCGCTTACTACTACTAAAGAGCGGTTGGTCAGCTACTTCGATGAAAGTGTCAAAGTCAACTTTGTTCAAATGGATGAAGCATCTACTGTCATCACCAACGCGGACGCCACTGCGGATAAGCTGCTACCCTCCTACACCTCGTGCGTCGACGCCAAGAACTTCATTGCAGCGAATGGGTCCTCGTCCGCCGTCGATCATGTGAGTTGCTCGGCGTATGATTTCAACTAGGCATTTCCAAGCTCACTCAATGAAGCAAGCAGCACTTCTGGTAATAATACAGATTACACTTCGTTCATTTCTTTACAGAGCAGTGGTGAAAGGTTGGTGTGATATGTGACGAGGTTCGTTAGAAAATTGTGTGTATTCATTCTACATCACGTTATTTTTTACTTGAAATGTAACCCGCGACGAGTTTCATTAGGAAAAAGTTTTATTACTCTTGACATTAAAATCAGATTGCTTACTGTGAAATACAATGTATGTATGTATGTACACATTGCGTTTAATGAAAGGCGTAAATAATACCTGTGTCATGATTTTTATTTCTTTCTTATTAGAAAACAATCTTTTTTTTTTCTTAAATACTTATTTACTGTGTGTGTTGAGTTCAATTGAATGCCTGGGCTAAGATAATTGCAAGTGTTTAATTTGGAATATTCATTTTCACTGCCTAAGAAACTAACACAACAAACAAAAACAACATATACACATATTAGTTTTTGATAACCTCAATTAATTAATTTATAATTATGCTGCTAATCAAGTACTTTTTTTTTAAAACCACACTTCAATGTGCGCAGCCTTACACGATTTAATGGCTAGAGGGGTGGTGGTGGTGCCAAAATGGCTGCCGCTACGGAGGGGTCATGACGAAGAGACAGGGGTGACACAGCATCCAATATGGCTGCTGATAATTAAAAAAAATTATACTTTTTTTAATTTATTGGCTGGAAAAATAGCTGCCATTGAAAACAACCTGTACTGACTGCAAACATGGCTGCCAACATGGCCGCTGCTGCTGTTGCTGAGGTGGTGGTGCCAACATGGCTGCCGCTACAGACGGTAGCACCATCCAATATGGCTGCCAATAATTAAAAAAAATTTATACTTATTTTACATAAGTTTTACATACATTTTTTTAACTTACTGGCTGACAAAATGGCCGTCATTGAAAACAACTTGTACTGACTGCAAACATGGTAGCCAATGATTAAAAAAAATTATAAAATTTTACATAAGTTTTAAATAATTGTTTTAATTTACTGGCTGCCAAAACAGCCACCATTGAAAACAATCTGTACTGACTGCAAACATGTTCGCCGATAATGTTTTCAAAAAACATGTTTTAATAAAATTTTACATAAGTTTTAAATAATTTTTTAATTTGCTGGCTGGAAAAATGGCCACTATGGGATGGTATATTCTAGAATGTACTGTCTGCAAACATGGTCGCTGGTTATTATTTTTTTAATTTAATACAATTTTACATAAATAATTTTTTTAATTTACTGACTGGCAAAATGGCCACCATGGGATGGTATGTTCTAGAATGTACTGACTGCAAACATGGCCGCCAAAATGGCCGCCAACATGGCCGACCTTGTGCAAATGCATTCCTGCTCCTGCAAATGCATTCCTCCTGCTCTTGCATTCCGGGGCTCCTGGCTCCCTCCAGCGATCCTGCATTCGAATGCCCACTTTCTAACTACTCTTATCTTCCGACAAAAGAAGCAAAGTGTACATAAAACATATCGAAAAATGTGACCTGCTAAGCAAGGTCGAATATTTATTGTTATTAAGTGATCAGGTCTTAGCTAAACTGCCTGCCTGATCACACATTCAAACATTGAACCAGGGTCCGAGCGTGATTGCAATAACACCTTGTGAAAGACAGTTGCAGAAATCCCCTCCACTGGCCGTAAACGGGCCCGAAAATATTAAACAACGCGCCCGATATAGGCCAGAGTGAGACCGATAACGGCGTCTTTTGTCGTCGGACCACTGGAACGAGAATACCACTGAAGATGGGTGTTTCCGGCCACCGTTAACCACCTCCTAGAATCAGCCTCCGGCAATATAAACAAGGTGGGGACTTTCCAATTAAATTGTAATGGTAATGGCGTGAGGTAATAATACTTAATATAATTAAGTACCATCTTGGCAATCCATTTAAGCTCCCCCAATCAATAGTCACATAATTAGTTATTGTTTAATCCTTATGTTCAATAAACTCCATCTTATACTGTTGTGCTCTACCTAATCATTACTCATTAATTAGCTACGCCCATAGCCCATTTCAGGTATGATTTAGCATAAAAACAGTAAAGCATCCTATTATGACGGTTTCAACCACTGTAAGTAGGATTCTTTATCTATACGGCATTCCTGTGCCTGTTGAATACATCGTCATGTGTGAAAGCAACCTCGTCGGTTTGTACAAAGATGTGAAGTAAGTCTAACTCATGTGTTCTTCAAATGATTTCTGTGGTATACGTAGATAATTGACTAACTGAATGGCAATTTAATAGATCTGAAATAATCTGCAAATGCAAAGTCCATTCTCAAAAAGCGAGCAGATTTAACCCACTACTGGAAATCAGCTGCCCCCATCGTTTTAACAGAATAGAAGATGATAAGGCCGCAGTATTTCTTCGTCGAAGACTATCCACAGAGGTGGTTGACTGGTGAATACCATGCGAGTGATTATATTTGTACTGGTCGAGAGTGCATCAGAGATGTGTTCCAAAATTTCAATGAGCGTGAGTGCTCTGAGGATGCGCTGGAAGGACGTNTCCACAGAGGTGGTTGACTGGTGAATACCATGCGAGTGATTATATTTGTACTGGTCGAGAGTGCATCAGAGATGTGTTCCAAAATTTCAATGAGCGTGAGTGCTCTGAGGATGCGCTGGAAGGACGTATCGTGACAGTTTATTTATAAATACTAATCGCGTGTGACTGACCTGCCTACAGCGTTGAAATGCGGTAATGAGGAAGGTGACTGTTCGGACAGATCTGCGTACACAGGCGTTCTGTTGCCGATGCATTACTCCATTTGCACCCGGCACATAATTAATATCTGATACCTCAGCGTACATACTGTCTGGGTTCTACTGTCAAGCGGTCATGAGCTAGTTTGGCTTACTTGTAAATTTAAGGCTCAGAGTATTTGAAGTCTACAAGCTACTAACAACACGAGTCNCATGAGCTAGTTTGGCTTACTTGTAAATTTAAGGCTCAGAGTATTTGAAGTCTACAAGCTACTAACAACACGAGTCATTTATTGAATAAATCTTATTCCATCTTGAATTTGTGAAAGAGTGTTACATTTTGCGGTACAATTATTCGAGGAGTTTTTGCGTGATAGGTTACACGGTTTGCATTCAGTGTTTTTATAATGGTAGAATATGAATGCCAGGAGCAATTCTTTCGTCAATATGAGAAATTATAGAATAATTTACTATAAACTGTTTAAGTTAAAAAAAAAAAAAAGTTGTTAACCTGACGTCGCACACTTGAAAAGTAATATTATACGCATTTTCATTTCAAAAATTTTAATTGAGGCTGTAAATATGATAATGGAAACAATTGATGAATTGTGTTTTCGTCGAAGTAAGTGTCATTAAACATTTTGCAGTAGATTCTTCAAGTAGAACATTTACCCGTTAATCATTTGTTAAAATAAATAAAACTCTAAACGTTTCACAAAAATGCTCATTCATATAATTCAATACAAAACAAAACTCGTATACAAAATGTCCCTTGATTTCTTGCTTTATAATAGTAATTGCTCTGCTCGTTCTAGTTACCGTTTTAAGTGATTTACTTTGTTAANTCCCTTGATTTCTTGCTTTATAATAGTAATTGCTCTGCTCGTTCTAGTTACCGTTTTAAGTGATTTACTTTGTTAAGATAGAACGGTGTAGCCTTATGTGAAAACGGAACAATAACTATAATAAATAAAAGAAAACTTTACAAATAACATTTAGGACTAAGCTGAAGAAAACATAAGAATATAAATTAGGAAAATAATTCAAATATGTATGTTTCAAACTAATTTACTCTGAGCACGACGCAATTTCTTTCAAAAAATTGCATTTGCAGAGTTCAGATACATTTTCCTCTCGATTAATAGGCAAACACAAAACATTCCTCAGCACACAAAACTGAACATAAAGTTCATATACCTACACAGTGCAATAAGAGAAAAACATACAGCTTTATTAACATCGTCTATTTTCGGCCGACTGGTCATTACAGAAAGAAATTTATTCAGGACTTTTCCCGACAGCAGCAAATTAAGTCTTGAGGTTCGCAAGTGGTGTCGTTTGACCGGGTGACTGGCAGAGGATAATTTGCATGCAGATGATATCGATCACAGCCCACGAGACAAGGGCGTTACTATGGTAAAGAGTGGAAGGGAGGCGTTAGGAGGAGAAAAGAATGCAGGATGGAAGGCGATTGTGTCTTGAAGGCGCTTCCATAGAGTTTTGTGGCCCACGCCCGAATGTGGGCGGCAAAAAAGAAGCAGTGGAGACGTGGGGAGATTTTCAGGGCAATTTCACGACTAGGTGGCGTGAAAGAAGTCGGACTTGATGGAAATTGTTGCTGTCGCCTTGCAAGGCATGGTCTTCTGGAAAATGGGCACCCTTCCTAACCACTTTGCTTTTAAAGTTTTTTCTACAAAAAAAGAGTCGAAGTTAAAAATCTTATCACAACACAATTCTGGCGTCAAATTTTCAGGGAAATAATTTTTCTTCCATTAGACGCTCATGTCGCTTAGTAGGATAAGTAGCATGTCTTTGCCGGTGTTTGTCACAAAATGTTTACGAATAAATAACTGTGTACTGTAGACGTAACTACTGTATGTGCTGTATTCATGCAGACCTAGTTCATGAAAGTTTTCTGCTCTACGAAAACCCGTAAGAAACTAACTGATAGTTGTGACAAATTATTATTTTAATCAGCATTTATACCATTTTTTAGATTTTCTAATGAACATTTTTCTAGCTAATTGACAATCTCTAAGCAAAAATAATAAAATATATTGTAAGTGATTTAGAAGTCGTTAACGTAATAACATCTAGCGTACTGAGTCATGATCTATGAAGTGTGTCAGTTATGCTGGGTTTTGGAACGACAACGGATAGTACATTAATTTTTTCTAAATGGCCAGCTTAGAGTCGCTTGATTTGCACAAGGATGGTATTAAACATTCTTGAAAAGGAAAGCTTAATGAAGTTCAAAGCAATCAAATATATACTGAATATATTAGGTGGGAAACTTAAAGTACTAAATTTCTTCAATTTTTTTTATTAGGTGGGAAAGTTTGATAATTTTCAAATGACCCAGACAATTAAAACCATTATATGTTAGGCATTTTATTTATTTGGTCTTTATTGGGTGCCTCCGAACGGTGACAAGGCCTTGGTAGGGGATAGCTAGACATTCAGGAACTGGGAAAGAATCTAGGGCATGTATTAAGGAATTATTCCGTCTCAAGTGATTTCAGAAATCCCTGGTAAACAGAAATCGTAATGTTTTATCCGGTGATCGAGTCCTATTCCACGCAAAATGCGAGTACAATGATTTGCGCCACCTCGCGTGGTTGTATTTTACGCAACAATTAAAAGCGCAGACATCGATATTACTCGGGTCGTGTTGCTGTTTTATAGTCTCTTCTTTCTGCATATTTTTAGGNGCAAAATGCGAGTACAATGATTTGCGCCACCTCGCGTGGTTGTATTTTACGCAACAATTAAAAGCGCAGACATCGAGATTACTCGGGTCGTGTTGCTGTTTTATAGAGTCTTCTTTCTGCATATTTTAAGAAAAGGTAGTACATAAACTTGCATTCCTTATGGCTAGTTTGTATTATTAGTGACTGGTACGTGCTAACGCAAATAATAACCACAATAAAGTACAAAAAGGGGCAATTTTTTTGTTCCTCCAGTGGCGTGTGCGAATGAGAAGGGCGTGGTCGCCGTAGAGGATGTGTTTGCGAGACTGATGGAACACTGAGAGGGCTGTCGCTAGCAGCACCCTGATTGGCAGTCAGCCAAGAACACCCCTAGCTAGGAGTGGATGCGGAAAGACGGGCACGGCGGTAGGTCGCAGTATCGGTTCTGTGGCAAGAGCATTATTAGCACGCACATGACGTACAGTCTGGCTTCACTTTCCCTCGCCAGGCGCTGTGAATTATGTGTGGTAGGATGCATGTATCATTACTCACTATGTACCAGACGCATGCTGACAAGGTAAGCAGTGATACGTAGTAGCATCGCCTATACCTTGTGTCACAAGACGTTACATTCTATATGGAAAGCAATCTTCCAGGAAGACAGTCATTTCAACAGTCTGTTCATTTAGTAAATCAACGTTAATTGGCTTGATGTTTAAACAGTAATGGCAAAATGCATGGCTCTATGCTGGTTTTAATAGTCTCGTATTTTCGAAATCAATGTGCACGATTTTTTTAAANAATGGCAAAATGCATGGCTCTATGCTGGTTTTAATAGTCTCGTATTTTCGAAATCAATGTGCACGATTTTTTTAAATACCATTAAACACTAGTTCCAAATATATTACAAACTGTTTATGTAAAATATCTTTAAGAATGCCCATATCTAACAAGAGAGTTTACTTTGGGATTTTAGTTTCTGCCTTTTGCTGCAGATAATAATATGAATGAATAAATGGGGTTGAAATATGACAACGTTTCATGTTTAGTATTGTGTACCAAACAAATGCCAACAGTAAATTTAATTTTACCTGCTTCAACTAATATGATTTGATATTTTGAAATAGGCATATATGTTCCAACAGCCCGAAAACACTTATATCATACTGTTTCCTTTTTAAACGTTAACTATTCTATTTATACATGTTCCAAAAATTTGATATGAAAATAATTTAGTAGGTTGATAACGATTGGGTACTTTATACTGTTGTCTGGCCCCGGCGTACGGATTGGATAGATTTAATATTTATTACAACCATCGTAACCACAAAATGTCTTGAAAAGTCATTACGGTCTGACTTATAAGTTGAACTTGACCAATGAACAAATTTTTTCAGCTTTGCAGGACTGGTATGTTACATGGATATTCAGACTCCAGCAGGGAACTGAACCCATGATACCAATTAGGCGTCCAAATGCTACCATAAGTAAGCTAATCCAGCGAATGTAACTCTTTCTTTAATCAGATACTTTTAGAAATTGGCCGAGGAATCGTAGACCTATCCAATGATTAACGTCGAGTTAACAGTTTCTGTGCAAGATTGAGTTAAATTAAATTTAATATGTTGCATTAGATGTTAAATGGCAATGGCGTATTAAATCTGAATTCGAAATATGATTGAACTTCCATTATATACAGTGACTACGAAAAAGGAACAAAAACTCAGCAGACTATATCGACGAGGAACAAATATGCAGTAAAAGTAGTTATAAAATAAATCATCACATATACGGAACAAGAGCAAATGATCAAGTTAGACAACGAGCGACACATAAATGACAAGGACAACTCAACTAGGCTATACATGACGGAAAACAGTCAAAATATCCGAGCGAAACACAAACAGCAGTAAGTCACAGCGCAGCACCAATGAAACAAAAAATAGCGGGCAAAATATNAAATATCCGAGCGAAACACAAACAGCAGTAAGTCACAGCGCAGCACCAATGAAACAAAAAATAGCGGGCAAAATATACTTATAAATGGATCAAAAAGTTACAATGATCCATTCAAACACTAAACGACACAACAATAATAAACAAAGCACAAATTTAAGCAGACAACAGCAGCGAAAATTACGTACGAAATACAAAACAGCAAAAATTTACAAATACATAAATGGATCAAAAGTATAATTATCCAGTCCGAAAACAAACACAATACAACAAGGACTCACAAGTGTAACAAGACGAAAACAGCCAAATATACAGCAGAAGGTCAAGATTGAAATAAAATGTGTATTATATACACTTGATGGCCAAAAAAAACTGGTATAGGCATGCGTATGCANAAGGTCAAGATTGAAATAAAATGTGTATTATATACACTTGATGGCCAAAAAAAACTGGTATAGGCATGCGTATGCAAATAACAGAGGTATGGAACCAATCACAGTAACGCGATGCTGTCGGCTGCACCTATGTAAGATAAACAACGTCTGACAAAGTTGTTAGATCGGTTATTTCTGCTACAATGGCAGGTTATCAAGATTTAAGTGAGTTTGGACGTGCTGTTATAGTCGGCGCATGAGAGATGGGACATAGCATCTCCGAGGTAGCGATAAGATTTGGATTTTTGCGTGCGACCATTTCACGAGTGTACCGTGAATATCGGGAAACCGGTAAAACATCAAATCTTCGACATCGCTGCGGCCGGAAAAAGATTGTGAACGAACGGGACAAACGACGACTGACGAGAATCATTAAACGTGACAGACGTGCAACCCTTTCTCAAATTGGCGCAGATTTCAATGCTGGGGCATCAACAAGTGCCAGCATGCGAACTATTCAACGGACCATCACTGATATGGGCTTTCGGAACCGGAGGCCCACTCGTGTACCGTTGTTGACTTCATGACACAAAGATTTACGCCTCGCCTGGGCCCGCTACACCGCCATTGGACTGTTGATGACTGGAAACACGTTGCGTGGTCTAACGAGTCTCGTTTCCAATCGTATTGGGTGGATGGACGTGTACGGGTATGGAGACATCTTCATGAATCCATGGACCCTACATGTCAACAGGGGACTGTTCAAGCTGGTGAAGGCTCTTTTATGGTATGGGGCGTGTGAAGTTGGCTTGAAATGGGACCCCTTATACGTCTAGATACGGCTCTGACAGATGACAGATACGTAAGCATCTTGTCCGATCACCTGCACCCATTCATGTTTATTGTGCATTCCGACGGACGTGGACAATTCCAGCGGGACAATGCGATACCCCACACGTCGAGAGTTGCTACCGAGTGGCTCCAGGAACACTCTTCTGACTTTAGACATTTCCATTGGCCACCAAAATCACCAGACATGAAGATTATAGAGCATATCTGGGATGCCTTGCAACGTGCTGTTTAGAAGAGATCTCCACCGCCTCGCACTCCTATAGATTTGTGGACTGCCCTGCAGGATTCATGGTGTGAATTGCCTCCTGCATACCTTCAAACATTAGTCGAGTCCATTCCACGTCGTCGTGCGGCACTTGTGCGATATTAGGCAGGTGTACCAGTTTTTTTTGGCTCTGTCGTGTATAATGTTTGGCCACTCGTATATGTACGACCAACAAGAGTAAAGTTTGTGTCTGACTGCAGGAACTGAATAGGTTGTCTCTGATGGATTGTGTGTGTCCCAATTGTAAACAAGCTTCTTTATGATTGGATTGACTGTTTGGCAATGGTGGAGGTAGGGCTGATCAGAGAATTGAAACGATTTTTTTATCGAAGCGTGTCACCTTGTTCACTAAAAATAGCCCGAATTCTTTAGGTTCGATGCTCTGTTGGCGTATGACTTTTTTTATCGCAGACAATAGAGCAGATTCTCTCAGTTTTATTTTGAATTTTTTCTGTTATTTTGCTGATTATATCGCACTATCAAATATTATTTTGTGGTTTTTGGCCCAGGCATGCTTTCTCCTCTGAATTTGTATAAGTCTCTTTGCTTCCTTTTTCTTATGCTATGTCTTACTTTATTTTACTGCATTTATGTAATTCATTCAAATATCGTGTTCTTTGTTCTTTTTTTTCGCAATTACTGCCAACAATGGAAGTTCAATCAAATTTTGAATTNCCAACAATGGAAGTTCAATCAAATTTTGAATTCAGTTCTAGCATGTTATATGTTCCTTACAAGAAACTTACCTCTTGCCTCTTACAAGAAATGCCCTCTGGTTCTAACAAACCTAATCGCACCAAAACTGAGTTATACGTCCATGATGTGTGTACCTGTGAATTCTGTAATGAAAGTCGTTTTCTGTTGAACTCTGCGGTTAGTCACTAGAAGGNAAATATCCGAGCGAAACACAAACAGCAGTAAGTCACAGCGCAGCACCAATGAAACAAAAAATAGCGGGCAAAATAGACTTATAAATGGATCAAAAAGTTACAATGATCCATTCAAACACCAAACGACACAAAAATAATAAACAAAGCACAAATGTAAGCAGACAACAGCAGCGAAATTTACGTACGAAATACAAAACAGCAAAAATTTACAAATACATAAATGGATCAAAAGTATAATTATCCAGTCCGAAAACAAACACAATACAACAAGGACTCACAAATGTAACAAGACGAAAACAGCCAAATATACAGCAAAAGGTCAAGATTGAAATAAAATGTGTATTATATACACTTGATGGCCAAAAAAAACTGGTATAGGCATGCGTATGCAAATAACAGAGGTATGGAACCAATCACAGTAACGCGATGCGGTCGGCAGCGCCTATATAAGACAACAAGCGTCTGGCAAAGTTGCTAGATCGGTTACTGCTGCTACAATGGCAAGTTATCAAGATTTAAGTGAGTTTGGACGTGCTGTTATAGTCGGCGCATGAGAGATGGGACATAGCATCTCCGAGGTAGCGATAAGATTTGGATTTTTGCGTGCGACCATTTCACGAGTGTACCGTGAATATCGGGAAACCGGTAAAACATCAAATCTTCGACATCGCTGCGGCCGGAAAAAGATTGTGAACGAACGGGACAAACGACGACTGACGAGAATCATTAAACGTGACAGACGTGCAACCCTTTCTCAAATTGGCGCAGATTTCAATGCTGTGGCATCAACAAGTGCCAGCATGCGAACTATTCAACGGACCATCACTGATATGGGCTTTCGGAACCGAAGGCCCACTCGTGTACCGTTGTTGACTTCATGACACAAAGATTTACGCCTCGCCTGGGCCCGCTACACCGCCATTGGACTGTTGATGACTGGAAACACGTTGCGTGGTCTAACGAGTCTCGTTTCCAATCGTATTGGGTGGATGGACGTGTACGGGTATGGAGACATCTTCATGAATCCATGGACCCTACATGTCAACAGGGGACTGTTCAAGCTGGTGAAGGCTCTTTTATGGTATGGGGCGTGTGCAGTTGGCTTGAAATGGGACCCCTTATAAGTCTAGATACGGCTCTGACAGATGACAGATACGTAAGCATCCTGTCCGATCACCTGCACCCATTCATGTTCATTGTGCATTCCGACGGACGTGGACAATTCCAGCGGGACAATGCGATACCCCACATGTCGAGAGTTGCTACCGAGTGGCTCCAGGAACACTCTTCTGACTTTAGACATTTCCATTGGCCACCAAAATCACCAGACATGAAGATTATAGAGCATATCTGGGATGCCTTGCAACGTGCTGTTTAGAAGAGATCTCCACCGCCTCGCACTCCTATAGATTTGTGGACTGCCCTGCAGGATTCATGGTGTGAATTGCCTCCTGCATACCTTCAGACATTAGTCGAGTCCATTCCACGTCGTCGTGCGGCACTTCTGCGATATTAGGCAGGTGTACCAGTTTTTTTGGCTCTGCCGTGTATAATGTTTGGCCACTCGTATATGTACGACCAACAAGAGTAAAGTTTGTGTCTGACTGCAGGAACTGAATAGGTTGTCTCTGATGGCTTGTGTGTGTCCCAATTGTAAACAAGCTTCTTTATGATTGGATTGACTGTTTGGCAATGGTGGAGGTAGGGCTGATCAGTGAATTGAAACGATTTTTTTATCGAAGCGTGTCACCTTGTTCACTAAAAATAGCCCGAATTCTTTAGGTTCGATGCTCTGTTGGCGTATGACTTTTTTTATCGCAGACAATAGAGCAGATTCTCTCAGTTTTATTTTGAATTTTTTCTGCTATTTTGCTGATTATATCGACTATCAAATATTATTTTGTGGTTTTTGGCCCAGGCATGCTTTCTCCTCTGAATTTGTATAAGTCTCTTTGCTTCCTTTTTCTTATGTTATGTCTTACTTTATTTTACTGCATTTATGTAATTCATTCAAATATCGTGTTCTTTGTTCTTTTTTTTCGCAATTACTGTCAACAATGGAAGTTCAATCAAATTTTGAATTCAGTTCTAGCATGTTATATGTTCCTTACAAGAAACTTACCTCTTGCCTCTTACAAGAAATGCCCTCTGGTTCTAACAAACCTAATCGCACCAAAACTGAGTTATAAGTCCATGATGTGTGTACCTGTGAATTCTGTAATGAAAGTCGTTTTCTGTTGAACTCTGCGGTTAGTCACTAGAAGGNGTCCATGATGTGTGTACCTGTGAATTCTGTAATGAAAGTCGTTTTCTGTTGAACTCTGCGGTTAGTCACTAGAAGGCCCTGAATCACCGTAGTTCGTCTTCTACGTCATTCGAGAGTGTACAGGTTCTTGTATGGCAGGTCTTTTTTTTTTGTGTATGTAGTGAAATGACAAATTGGGTCGACGATTAGTTACTAACCCACTTAATGTAGTGAGAATGGTTGAGCTGAAATGATGATGTAAGGTGCGCTATTAAGGTGGTCTGGAAGACGAGTTGTTTGCATGTTTTGTGGCGTCCATGATTATGAAAAAAATATGAAAATTTGTTAAGTGAAAGAGTTGTAACGTTATTACACAGTGATATTAATGGCGTTGAAGGTAACTGAAAACAGCGACGTTCCATGTCCGAAGAGAGACAATGGAAGTAGCCACAGTGAAAATGATCTTTCACCTGGTGAATAGGTTAAAGAGTCCAATGTAGTCACAATGACTGAGCATAAATATTAGACAATATTTTGTACGATTATCATGACACATATGGAAAGCTAATGCAGAGTCTCCCTAAACTAAAGATGAGAAGTAATAAAAACGCGCTGGAGTATGTAGGGAAGCAAATATGTAACGGTTTTCGAAGGAATTCGTACCCTACAAGTAAATGCTGTTAACTACATACAGTAGCCAAGTATGTCGAGGCAAGAGAACGGGCGGGGGTACAGCGCTCACTACTGGCATTTACATTGGGTACTCGAAGCAGACAGAAATATCAGGCTTGTAAATGTAAAAGTATCCGTAGATTGTGCCGGTTATTTTAAAAGATGCTTTGGAATAACGCCTCATCACTTAACTACGCTTAAAACAAAGAACTATAATGAAGAAGTAAAGGCTATAATAAAATGCGTAGGGGCATTCGTCATCGAAGTAAACAAAATTATTGAAATGGAATATATTAAAATCATATGTTTATGGAATTGTTATCAGAATCTATTTAAGTACAAAGAACATGCGAAACATTGTTAGAATAAGAATATGCCAAAACGAAGATCCAAACCCTCAATGGCGCAACAACGCACAGCTACACGAAAACGTTGCAATGTAAGTATAAGACCGTTTAGTAATAAAATGTTATATATGGCCCCCCAAATACACAATAGAATATTAAAAAATATATTGGAAAGAACACTCAAACATACGTGCCCATCAAAAATTTGGTGCAAATCAGTGTGAAAGAAAATTGGACGATAGGACATCTTCAGAACATTTTTGCGTCAGTTCTGTATGTGCAGTTATCAGACAACTTTCTTAACTTGTGATTACATGGTCTGGGCATAAGAATGAAATAGTACTCAGAGCCGCTGGAGGGTACAAAGTTCATTTTAAAATAATTTCACAAATAACATCGAAATATGCCTAACAACTTTCTGTTAATTTTTTTCGGACAATATAAAATTTACGCAAAGAGGATATCTGACTACATTAAAGTACGTTTCAACATGCCGCAGCTAAAATTATATGACAAAATTGATTCTGAAAAAATATTATTTTACCTAAATTAACAGCGGAAATCTGAAGACCGATGTTACGGATGACAGAAAACTTGTTACTATCGTGGTCTCCCCATGCAGAATTGCAAACCTCGACGTGGTTTTTGACAATAACGTTTTTCGTGAGTGTGTAATCTGAGGTGGTTCCGATGTTGCATTCTTTACTTGTACATATTGCTGTTATGGTAACCGTTTTTATCATTTTATAGACACCTTCACAAACATTTATATTGGGACACTTGCGCACCCTGACCATTCGTAATGAGCTTACAAAAGTGAACATTCCTACGCGCGAAAATATTTTCGTGCATATCCACTGTTTATGCTTTTAAGTAGTATCTGCCTTTAAAGAAATCCACTGGTCAACTGCGAAGTTTTACAGAAAAATGACTTTCGCCATTGAGGTACGTTAATAACTTATAACTGAAGTTTGGTGCGGTTGTGTTTGTTCTAACCCGAGGGTTTTTCTTTGTTAGTATAAAAGCGGACGTAAATAATCCACAAAAATCAAAAGCTTTTGAGTTACGAGATTTTGTAGCATTTGGATGCTGTATTTGGCTGTCTCTAATGATAGTCGGAACATATTTTTAGCTTGCTTTGGCGTGAATGTGTTCCTTTGTGATGATCCGTTGCTCGTCGCTCCTAACATCAAACACCGAGTCTCGTTTTACCGCCAGTTGACGGTTTGGTAGAACCAAACAAGCGATTTCCTTCTGCGTATTCAGAGCACAACCACGATTTGAATGGATAGATGGGGCATTCCTGAGGGGTTTGGGGGATTTCCCGCCGCAGAGCGAGGAACGACCACTTTGAAAAAGGTAGGGCACAACCCACCAATCAGCACAGTAAACCTGCAGGTTTCGAAAGCGGGTACGTAACCTGAAAACAAATGAGGAGGATTTCTCTGCCAAGTGGAAACACTAATTACGCTGCAGTCAGCAAACATTCGAGCGAAGGCGGAAAAGCAACTATGTGATTCGCTTAAAAGCAAGGAAAGGTTCTTGAGCAAAGGAAACCCGTAAACATTCATGCTGACTCCACTTTCAGAATTTTNTCGCTTAAAAGCAAGGAAAGGTTCTTGAGCAAAGGAAACCCGTAAACATTCATGCTGACTCCACTTTCAGAATTTTAGCCTACTTCCCGAAGGAAAGGAGGGCTTATGAGATCACTTTCCTGTCTGTTGCACACATACAGGAAAGTGTNCGCTTAAAAGCAAGGAAAGATTCTTGAGCAAAGGAAACCCGTAAACATTCATGCTGACTCCACTTTCAGAATTTTTAGCCTACTTCCCGAAGGAAAGGAGGGCTTATGAGATCACTTTCCTGTCTGTTGCACACATACAGGAAAGTGTNTTTTAGCCTACTTCCCGAAGGAAAGGAGGGCTTATGAGATCACTTTCCTGTCTGTTGCACACATACAGGAAAGTGTGTATAAATTTGTCTGTATGTATGTATAGGTGACTGGGTGTGTATGTGTGTGTGTCTCCCTTTTCAATTTTTGAACGCTTCAACCGAATTGCACCAAACTTGGTACATATATTATACTTAGTAAGGACACTTGGCTTTTAAAGTTTTCGACCATATCGGGTACTTACTTTCAAAATGGCGGCCACGTTAATATTTTGGGAGATATGTCATTTCTAAATTCTGTATACTGGAAGACAATTGTGGGAGCATTAAATTTTGAGATGTATATTGTTGTTGGTCTGCCATTTTGTAAGATAGTGCCAATTGAAAAATTAAGATGATACATTATATCCAAAAAGCAATTCAACCAATTTTCACCCAATTTTTCATGTAAGTAATACTATGGTGGACCATGTAAACGTTAGTAATTGAATTTTATTAGTTACTTATTTTCAAAATGACGGTTGTACAAAAAGTTTTAAGTTTATTTAGTATATCTTCCATTACATTTAACCAATTTCGACCAAATTTTGTTTACGGAAAGTATATATAACAATCATAATATATACCAATAAATAAGAAATTTTGTAAGCCATACAAATAAATAAAGTTATTATGTCATAACTCGGTAAATAATTAACCGATTCCTACAAAATTTGGCAAACAAGGTGTGCTGACATAGATGATGTTAAGTGATATGTTTTAAGCATGTCTGGCACTTATTTTTAAAATGGCGGCTATATGGCCAAGTTTAGCTTAGAATGGAATTAGAATAAAAATAATAGAATAAAATAACTTCTAAACTATGGAAGCAATTCTAACATAACTTTGTATCCCAGCATCAGACATAACCACTATCAACTGTATCTACATGGAACATATTTTGTCTGCAATTTTATAAGATAGCGCCATGAGAATGAAATAAAGTTTTTGTCAAAAATCTCGGAAAATAATTGACCAACTCCTATAAAATATGGCAAAGAAGTATTACTGTAGCACATGATGTCAAGTGGTATATGTTTTAAGCATGCCAAGCACTTATTTTCAAAATGGCGGCAATATAGCAATTTTGGCTTCGAATGCTATACCGTCGAAACCATGTCATCAATTTCAACTAAACTTTGTAGGCTGGCAGTAGATATTACAACAATCCATTGTATGTACCTAGAGCATCGTTTTCCCGCCATTTTTTAAGATAGTGCCAAGCGAGTAAATTAAGATTTTGCCATATCTCGGGAAACAATTGACAGATTCATTCCAAATTTAGCATTCATACAGTACTACAGAAGACGGTGTAAACTAGTATTTTTTATGTAGATCAAGCAATTATTTCCAAAATGGTGGCTATAAATATTTTAGCCCAGTATATTTTACTAACGAAACAAATTCCAACTTAACTTTGTTTGCTGGCACTACCTATAACAACCATAAAATTTGTCTATGCAGACACTCATTTCTATGTAATTTCGTAAGATAGCCATACAAACAAAACACAATGATTTTATTTCGTATCTCGGGAAACAATCAACCCATTCTTACAAAATTTGGCGAAGAAGTATTGTGGTAGGCCTAAATAATAAAGAAATTTTTTAAAAGTAGGACACATTGTCAGAATGGCATCTATAATATCATTTTAGTTTTGTAGGTGATATCTATGAAACTATGTAATCTATTTTAACTTAACTTTGTATATTGGCGGTATCCAATCACCGAAATTGCTACTACATTACTATTTTAGTCCCCAATTTATGAAGATAGCTGCATGAAAATTATGGAGGTTTTATTCCATGTTTCGAGGACCAATCAACCTATTCTCACAAAATCTTACACTTGAACATTTCAAATAAATTTGTACCAAATTTTGCACACCATAAATGCTACAGAAGGCCATGTAAACTTTCATGGTTTAAATTGGCCAGACAACGATGTTCAAAATAGCAGTTTCATAAATAATTTAGGTAAGTTTCACATACATATTAAACCATTTAGCCAAATTTAACCAAAATTTGTAAGTAGACAGTATACATTAGAAACATCGTATATAGAGGCTCTTTTTCGGAAATGTTGTACGGTAGCATCAAATAAGAAAATAAAGTATTTTATGTCATATATCAGAGACCAGGTAACTGATGTTCATCAAATGCTTTACAAAAGTAGCGCTGCGGTAGGCCATGTTTTATGTGGCTCAGTATTTTTGTTTTTTAATAAAGACCCTGTAAATATTTTACGTAAGTAAACCCAATCATTCGAAACATTAAACTAATTAAATCCGAAGTTGATACTCTGAATTCGACCTCCGTAATTCAGCTTATTGAACGAGGTTGTATGGGTTCAAGTCCCGGGTAAGGGACTCACTACTGTTTCATAAGTTTCTGGTTTCAATTCTACAGTTATTGCTTTCAAAGAGAAGTTAAGTCCTTCCTATCTACTCAGTTTTTAGGAAATTATTTAAAAATTAATTGCACCCAGGTTGAGGGTAGGCTCAATAGTTATCACTAACTTCTTGTTAAATGGTGTTTGGCGAAGTTGCGAGGTATCAGTACCTCGCAACTCGCAACTCGTTCTAGTCATCCACGCATGTCCAAGACTTACTGGCAAAATACAAATCTAATATTCATGAACAGAAAACATGCTGCCATATTTGATATTAATGAACAAAAAATATCAAACTTCACACTGATTCATGCAGATATCCGCACAATAACAATTCAGTTTTGTGAATCTGCAGAAGTTTTAGTTTCGTTACAGAATTTTCATTCCTAGATGAACACTGGTAAAATGTTATGTAGATAAGGAAAATAAAAGTAATTTTCTTTAGAAAAAATAATGAATGGCTCCATTTAATATTCTATATCATTAATATTTTTTTAAATTAATTTATAAAATATTTTCTCTTGTTTAATGTGTGCGTGTTTCTATATATATACACATACATACATTTATAAATACATATGCATATATATATATTATAGACACACGCACACATTGCAATTTTAAATATATACGCAATTAAAATACTGAAACATTTGTTACAGAACTCAGAACAATTCTGAGAAAAATTAAATATATTAGTGATTTTAAATCGTAAGTGTGTACCCAAATGAGGACAGTATTTTATTAGTGCAGTCTGGCAGACTCTTTAAAGAGGCGTATGAGATACTCAAACGTGCCCACGTGAAAGAAACTCCTAGTTTTACCAAATATGTTATTTTACATACAAGGAGCGTCCTCGCACACAATCGGACATATTTCACAATTTTCTTACAAACAAGGAAACAGATTGCACAGTGATGGTGTTGAAGATGAGTGCCGACGATAGAATAAACGGCACTTCCGTCTTAATCAGGACTTTCTCATGACTATATTTAAAAAACCGTTGCAATACCACGTTCTTTGATATAATTTTCATTGCAGCCATAATTTAAATGTGAACTTTATACATTAAACAAAAAAATGGCAAATTCATCAGAAATGTGAAATAATATAATTAAGAACAATAAACTGATGCAAACTCTTTACGTATAACCCACTATGAGAAACCACCGATGCATAATAATGTTAAATAGCTATGAATCTTAGTTAAAATGTCTAACATAAAATTAAGAACATTGTTATGCGAACACATTCGCTTAGCACAGTTATTCAGGATTTATGTTCAACATGTATAAATAAGATTTTAGAATCACTTTACGGAAAAAAAAAGCGAATAACACGTGTCAGACTACACTACACGTATTATTACACATATATAAGGGCTCAGAAGGGGTTGTACAAATTACACTGTATATAATATTCTCAGATTGAGTTTTACGTAGCTTTACTGCAATCTGCAGAAAACCTATAATATGACAGTAAAACACACTCACATTGAAAGCAAGTCGAGTGTAACTTTTCTGGACAGATACTAAAATAGTATATAGATAATTCTGCAGAAGAAATTAAACCAATAATCAACAACCATACGAGAATAAATAGCGGAACAAAAAATTAANACTAAAATAGTATATAGATAATTCTGCAGAAGAAATTAAACCAATAATCAACAACCATACGAGAATAAATAGCGGAACAAAAAATTAAAAAAATTCGGAAACATACACAGATATATACCAAGAATTGCTGATTTTCTCTGTGATGTCATTATTGTCGGCCAGGTTTAATGCATGAAAATTCACCAATATTTGCTTTTGTTTTCATCTGTGTTTTATTCATTTTGTACAGAATTACTTGGGTATTTATTAAAACACTGTCTTCAATTTTCGTTCGTTCGATAACTCCTTAAGTTCATTTTATGACATTTATTCTGAATTTCTGATTTAATTTTTTGTGTGCAATATTTCAAATATCTGTTCACAACAAGTCATATTGCAATTTTTCCAGTTTCTGTATGGTTTCATATCTCATTCTAGGATTTATGCGATGAACAACAAAGCTATGCGCTGATTTATGTAAATAATATTTTTTATTCAGTCATGCACCGATTTTCCGAGCATGTGAACATGAGCTCGAACGGTTTCCAACATCACAAGTGTTCTAATACGTATGAAAGAAACTTAATCATTAGTAGATTCCGCAATATCATCAAGGAAGAAGATGGCGGTTATGTGACAGCGTTCTTAAGACAAAAATTTTGATACCGGTTTTTCATACAATAAGATTGAAAAAGTAATGCAATGTTGAAAACTATAATTTTCTGATTGCACACATCTGATAACATTTAATTCTGCAATTTATATAACTTATACTTCCATTGCGGAAATGGCTATTTGATTAAAATAGCCTACACATTTTTAGACGCACACTAGCAGAATAATAATAAAAATAATAACATAACACAAAAAACTAAATGCGTAATTCAATTTACGCATTCTGTGTACCTATATTTTATTCGTTAGAACACACACTCTGGCGAAGCTCGCAGGCGGACGACCGCAATAAGGATTAAGGGTTTGGCAGACATGATGGAAGAATGGCGCCAGGATGGCCCGGCGGAATGACCACATGCGGAGGAAGGCAGGTGCAGCTGCATCTCGCAGCTGCCGGGGATGCGGACCCCACACCAGCAGCTGCACCTGTCCCAGGCTAGGTACCACCATAAACATTGAGAGCTTTTGGCGGGCGTGTTGGGATAATAAAGACACGATATCCGGAGGCATAAGAACAACACGTGCGCCGAACCAAAGAGGCCACCCAAGAGTTCCAGGACGTGCAGAATGGAACAATAAACTTCCATACCAGAGTCGAGGGGCGACGCCGGACCCAAGTGCGAATAGCTAGTGCACCGAACATGTGTTTACGACCAGGAGACCCACCAAGTAGCACGTGCAGGGCGAAGCACTAAAACTNGCACCGAACATGTGTTTACGACCAGGAGACCCACCAAGTAGCACGTGCAGGGCGAAGCACTAAAACTTCTAGACCGGAACCGAGGGACAACGCCGGACCCACGTGCGCCGAAGTGCCGCCCACGTGTTTCACGACGACTCAGGGGGACGCAGCGCCCGCCCCGGACACGTGCAGAGATGGTGCAAGTTGAATATGGCGATCGAGCCTACAAAACCACGAGGAGGAGGATCGAGCAGGCAGTCAGTCGGGGGACCTTAAGCTAGGCGTCCGGGTCGGAGCCGGACGAAGCCAGTGCGAGGATCAATCAGTCAGTCAGACGTCGTTGAGCAGGCAGTGCGGAGAGAGCCGGGAGTTCAAGAGGGTGTCGAGACGCCAACGCCGATCGAGAGAGAGTGTCGCAGCCTAGACGTTCCAGTCTACCTACCGAGAGACGAAGCAGTCCCGAGATCGCCGGCTGAGAGAAGACCAGCGCAGCAAGTCAGATAAGTAGAGTTCTACACCAAGTGTGAAGAATCTTGACCCCCACGATGCAAAATCGTCGCGTCAAGCCATACGTAGCCTACATAGGAAGAGGGGAGGGGAGAGTTATCCTGTTAAGCAACAATAAAACTCGATTATGTGAACTCGCAAAGGAAGTGTATTGGTTTGGTAAATTAGCACTAGGGACAATAATGTCGACATATTCCTACACCCTAACATGGAGGGCCAGCATCAATTGCTAGTGCCTCACGCCGAGAACATATTTAATACCTACTTATAAACCATAGCATTGGGCAGGTATCAATTTTGGTGCCTCAACAAAGGGGCACGATGAAGTCTGTATAGACGGAGGCAAGGACAAGCTAAATACCCGGGAGAAAGGGGACCTTGCCCCGACCGAGCAGCTGGCACATTCACTACTTCGGGGGAGTCATAAATCAACGCTCGTGACTTCGGGTAGTCATAAAATTAAACTCGTTGCGTCCATTCCCGACAGTATAACCGAGAAGGGAGCGAGGCAATAAACCAGACGAGAAAAGGGCAGGCCGCAGACGTGCGTGGAGTTTAGGAGTAAGGCAGAGAAAAATAGAAACCACCAGTGGGTTACTAGGTCACCAGACGGTGAACAATAACAAGCCAGCCAGGCTAAACACAGACGTCAGGGAGGCTATTACAAAACAGCATGTAGTGTCCAGCAATATTACTTTAAGAGTCCCAATTACCGAACCCGGCAGCCGAAGAATTAACGAGGACGAGTGGGAGGTGCAAGCCGAGAAAGTAAGGCGGGAGAACCGAGGGAGATTAGCGGAACCATAGGCCACAGCCCACAGAATGGAGGGCAATAAATGATGGGCAAGAGGATGTAGCCAGGAGCGGGCGAGAGACATAGGAGAAAAGAGAGGAGGTCCATTTTCACTGGATGGTGAAAAAGGAAGTGGTGTCAGGCAGACAGGTAACTACCGTGCCGACAAACAATGAGAAAAACGAGGCAGATATTAGCGAACGGATGCGGAAGGGGAGACGAATAGCAGGTGCCAGGAGCAGGCGAGAAATGGAGTAGCGAAGATGGGAGGTCACTTTTCACTGGATGGTGAAAAGGATGTGGGATCTGGCGGACAGGTAAACTACCGCGCTAAATATTAAAGTAACCGGAGAGCTGGTAAAAGATAAAGTAGGAAAAAGTAAGTACGAATTCCCTGGATCGGAAATAGTGACACATTCCGAACAAGTATACCAGTATTTCCGCCCACCATAAGACCACTCGGAGGAGCGGAGGAGCGGCAGAGAAAGGGCAGGAAAATAGTTCACTGTATGGTACAGAGACTGCGAGATAAGGGTAAAAGCAAGCTGCCAAATAAACTCTGTAAGATCGCGCAGTCGGTGCCCGAAGATAAATAACCTACAGCGAACACGAGCGAGTGCGCCAGGAGGTTAAAAGGCGGCGAGCGCCAGAGAAACTCAGCGCACATGGGAATCAGTGTGTGAAGCGGACGACGAGAAGGGTGACACAGCGTGAAAGAGAGAGGAAAGAGGAGTGAGAGCACCAGCAGAAGCTCTGCGCGCACGGGAATGACCGGGTGAAGCGGACAAGCGAAGAGAAACACGAGAAACGGCCGTCTGGTGTGCGCGGGAATACCCATGTAAAGCAGACGGACGAGTGAAACCAGGTGAGCGAAGGAAAACAGAAGGAGAAGTGGCAACTACGCGAGAAGAAGCGGCCGCGGAGAAAATGAAGTAAGGAAGAAAGTGGACTGCATCGGCAAAGAGTCGAACCTAGACAACTTCAGCGAGGCGAGGCGGTACCATGCAGACCCAATCCATCGGCAGGACGAGACAGCAGCCCGCAGACATCAACTGAACGAGTGATTGACAGGTGGGGACCATCCCCCTCCCCCCAGAAGGCGGTCCAAGCCCACAGTGCGGGGAGAGATGAGGCGGTCTCTTTCCAGCCAGCCGTAAGTAAACAACCGTCGGGACTTCTCCAGGCCTCGCCTATTCGAGGGGCCGCGAAGACAGTCAGCCCCAGGTAAAGTGTTTACCACNGACGAGAAGTGTGACGCGACGCGAAAGAGAGAGGAAAGAGGCATGAGAGCACCAGCAGAAGCTGTAGCGCACACGGGGATAACCGGGTGAAGAAGGCAGGCGAAGAATCGCAGCGAGAAAATATTTTGTTACCGAGTGCAAAGTGACCGATTAGTTTCATTAATTTCAAGACCGTACCGGGAGTGCTAGGTGTCAAGAGGCCTCCAGCCCCGTTTCTAGAGTGTTGTAATTATGTGTTCAAACATGCACAGTGAAAACCACGAAAGTCCGCAACAAAAGAGGCAGGACATCTGTCTCATTGTACCCGACCTAAATTCATCAGTAGCACTGTTGCCAGTTACTGATTGTTTTCACTTGTGTGTCCCCAGTTAATAGATGTTCACCGATGTTTGTACATTGTTTACTTTTTGTTTACCACTGTGTATCAACAGTGATTTTACTTTTTGTTTACCACTGTAAAGCATTGTTTACGAGTGTGTTTACACTACTGCCAGAGTCAGTGTTGCTTTGGGTATATCTTTGCCCCATCAGTCCGCTCGTTAGAGCGGCAGGGAGTGTGTTAAAAGATAATCCAACAGATACCAGTAAGAAATGCCAGTTAAAATTAGAACCTGTCACTACACAGACAGTGGCAATAACATTAATACTTTTTAATCGCCAAAGTTTGGTTAAGTTGCTAAGTATTAATTTTCATATACCTGTTACTGGAGGTATATAGTATGTAAAGTGTTACGGGAAAAAGCTGCCTACTAAATATAGTGTAGAGAACCATATGCGAGTTATTTATTTTCTTAATTGTCATGGCTTATGACGTTGACTGCATTTGATAATACATTTTTGTTGTATGAGTGGACCGCTTGTGACGAGAATACTTCGCATAAAGACGCGGAGGGCGAGGATTAATGGTTATAAATCAGTCGTTTTTATATTTTGTTAAGTATTGCTACTGGAAAAGTCCTTAGGTTAGTTAATGTCGCGAGAAAACGAGTAAGAATTAGTAATTTTGAGTCTACGAGATTAGAGGCCTAGGCTCTGGCCCAAGGGCGGGGCTCCTGCCGCGCACAAGATGGCCGCGTGGGCGTGTGTGACGCGAGACACGTGGTGATTCCAAGTAGTTGTGTCGGGAAAATTTTATATTTTGTTGCGATGGCGCGAAATGGGTAGAACGGAAGGTTATGTTATTTAAAAGGTCCGAGATAACTTGGATTATTTTTAAGTGACCTATTTATAGGTTAACCGGTGACTTTAAAGTTCTGAAATAAAATATTTTTTTGAAAAAATTTTACAAGTGAAAATATTTGTACGTCTTTTGGAATCTTTGGTTTAGAGTTTTAATAAGAAATTCTTAAGGTATGTAGTGGTTTTATGCGGTAAAGTGGCAGTGCCGCGGTAATTAAAATATGGATAAATTCACGTGATTTTAGCTCGTCAGAGTTGGTGTTATGTTTAACAAGGGTTAGTGTGTAAGGTGAAATTCGAGAGTTAAGCCGTCAGCCGAGATAGGAATATGAGTTTTTTTTACCGCCAGGAGGTTTTGTTTTGAGAGGCCTACCTGCCCTCATAAATAACGTGTGTTCACGTCACTGCCAGGGCCATGTTTGGTGTTGTCAATCCCGAGAAATGCGCAACTGTGTACCAGTTGTTTACCGCTAGATTTGACGGGGGTTATTATTTTTTACCGATGTTTCACTTCGTCAGTCTCATTGTGTAGCAATGGTTATTTAGGGTTTACCGATGTTCACTTGTTGTTTACCGTTGGCAAGTTATGTGTATAAGAAGGGGTAAATATGTATTAGAATTCGAGATTTAGTGTCTCAGCCAGTGTAAGTTATTTCTTTCCGGTACGAGTCACGAGTCACGAGGTCGGAGGAGAAAACAATGTGATTTTTTCTCCTTGTTGAGAGGCCTACCAGCCCCCATAAATAAAGTGTGTTTATTTAGCTGCGAGGGTCAGTTTTGCTTATCTTTGCCCACCATCAGACCGCTCGTGTGGAGCGGCAGGGAGGCTTATAAGAAAACAGGGTTTTGTTTCTAAGTGGAAAGAGAAGCTTGCTGGCATAACCTGTTTGCAACTGTTCAATGAGTTACTGTTCAGTAAAAAGTACCCTGGCCTGGATGGGCCGGGTAGTGCGTCAGAACAGAGTGTGTAATGAACCAGTGTAATTAATTGTAAGGATGTAAGAGGAGTGTGCAATGTAACCAGGGTTTATTTTGTTTGTACTTTTTGTCAATTTTCGAAGTGTGAGACAACTCCCCACCCCTGCCTGAGAATTAGAAGCAAGTAGAAACTCGGTCCCCAGGGATTGCGGGCCTGCGATGTTTCTTAAATTGTAAGAGGGTGTACCCCCCACAAACTGGTTTCTGATGCAGAAGCCATAACTTTCCCTCAGAAGCACTGCCGAGTGCCACGCGACAGAGTAAGAATGGGGTAACTGCCCCTCTCCGCCCCTATCAAGGCCAGAAGCAGAAGACTGCCCCAGCTGCTTTCACTACCTCCCGACAACGCGGGAGCAGCGCCGCGCGAAATCACAGAACCGTGTCTAGCCCAGATGGCAACCTTAAGATGAAGAAATACCAGAGTGTGCAAATGACACAACGGCTGGTGGGGAACTTGTCGCATTATGCGTCCCTATATTTTATTCGTCAGAACACACGCTCTGGAGAAGCTCGCAGGCGGACGACCGCAATAAGGATTAAGGGTTTGGAGGACATGATGGAAGAATGGCGCCAGGATGGCCCGGCAGAATGACCATGTGCGGAGGAAGGCGGGTGTAGCTGCATCACGGAGCTGCCGGGGACGCGGAGCCCATACCAGTGGCTGTGCCTGTCCCAGGCTAGCTACCGCCATAAACATTGAGAGCTTTTGGCGGGCGTGCTGGGATAATAACCACACGATATCCGGAGGCATAAGAACATCACATGTGCCGAACCAAAGAGGCCACCCAAGAGTTCCCGCACGTGCAGAACGGAACAATAAACTTCCATACCAGAGTCGAGGGGCGACGCCGGACCCAAGTGCGGATAACTAGTGCACCGAACATGTGTTTACGACCAGGGGACCCACCAAGTAGCACGTACAGGGCGAAGCACTAAAACTTCTAGACCAGAACCGAGGGACAACGCCGGACCCACGTGCGCCGGAGTGCCGCCCACGTGTTTCACGACTCAGGGGGATTCGGCGGCCGCCCCGGACACGTGCAGAGATGGTGCAAGTTGATTATGGCGATCGAGCCTACAAAACCACGAGGAGGAGGATCGAGCAGGCAGTCAGTCGGGGGACCTGAAGCGAGGCGTCCGGGTCGGAGCCGGACGAAGCCAGTGCGAGGATCGATCAGCCAGTCAGACATCGTCGAGCGAGCAATGTGGAGAAAGCCAGGAGTTCAAGACGGCGTCGAGACGCCAACGCTGATCGAGAGAGAGTGTCGCAGCCTAGACGTTCCAGTCTACCTACCGAGAGACGAAGCAGTCCCGAGATCTCCGGCTGAGAGAAGACCAGCGCCGCAAGTCAGATAAGTAGAGTTCTACACCAAGTGTGAAGAATCTTGCCCCCCACGATGCAAAATCGTCGCGTCAAGCCATATGTAGCCTACATAGGAAGAGGGGAGGGGAGAGTTGTCTCGTGAGTTCATGTACCAGTTATCCTGTTAAGCAACAATAAAACTCGATTATGTGAACTCGCAAAGGAAGTGTATTGATTTGGTAAATTAGCACTAGGGACAATAATGTCGACATATTCCTACGCCCTAACACGGAGGGCCAGCATCAATTGCTAGCGCCTCACGCCGAGAACAGATTAAATACCTACTTATAAACCATAGAATTGGGCAGGTATCAATTTCACAAACATTATTAAACTATATGTTACTATTGACAACTACCAAAGCTGTGGTTTGGACGAAGGTGTTGTAACCTGTTCTGTGACGATTGAGGCGCCAGCACTTATTACTAGTCCTCCGTGATCGGGCATAGGTATGTTTCGACACTGTTGTCCAAAGGTTTAATTTACTAATGAATCAACACAGGGCGATTGAGAGTTAAAAAAAACACAATCTCTAGTTTTGTTATTGTTTTAACAAGTTAATTGACACACGAGCTCTCGAGACAACTCCCTCCCTTTTATACGTATGCTCCGTATTGTTCGCTAGGTGGGGGGGGGGAGATACTCTTCGCACTTGCTGGGTGATTCCAAATATCCGCTGCACTCGCGGGATAACTACTCAGGGTCCTTCCCACTCGCGGGTGACTGTACTTATCTGGCTTGCTGTGCTGGTAGTTGGTCCTGCAGTTGAGGTCTGGTGAGCTGGAACTGGCAGGACTCTGCGTCTGATGGCGGCTGTCTGCCGTGGTCGTTTCTCCCGGAATCGCTCCGCTCCCTCGGAGTCTCGTCGGCCGACTCCCGTTGGCCTCCCGTCTCGGACCTGCTCCACGCTCCTCGGTCCCGTCGGCTGACTGCAGCATCTGACTGCTCCCGACTGACTGACTCGTTCCTTCCTTTCTCTCCTCGTTTTGTAGCCCGCCATTACCATATTCAAACTGCCTCGTCTCTGCACGTGGTCCAGGGAGCTTGTTGTGTCTCTCTGAGTAATAAAACACGTGCGTCCGGCCTTCTGGCGCACGTGGTCCGGCGTTGTCCCTATCGATTCTGGTATGGGCGCTTCATTGTCTCGTTCTGCACGTGCTACTTGGCGGGTGGCCTTTGGTTCAGCGCGCGCACGTGGTCCTTCCCTTGTCCCCGGATATGGCCGCTATTCTTCCCGTACGCCCGCTAAAAGCTCTCCTGGTTTATTGCGGCGAAGCCCGGGGCAGGCGCAGCTGGTGGTGGGATCTCGGTGTCCCTTGGGCAGCTGCAAAATGCGGCTGGCCCTGGTGCTTTCCGTTGTCTCCGGATGCCGTCTGCACGTGCAGGAACAGTGGCACGTGCAGAAACCTTTGGTGGTCCGCCTTTGCAGCTGTGAGGCGCGGCTGCGTATTCCTGGTGGTATCCCTTTGGCACGTCCGCCAGACCCTAAATCCTTATTGCGGGCTTCACCTGCGAGCTTCCCCGAGCGTGTGTTCTGACGGCAAAAATNTAAAATATAGGGACGTGGGAAGCATCACTATGCAACACACAGTTCATTAGAGTTTTTTTACCAGTGTATAAAATCGTTAGCCAAGAATCGTCTGCACTGTCGAATAATAGCCTGATAGTTATTTTATTTTAAACCAGAAGTCACCAAACACACACCGTAGTCCACCCAGATTATTGTTATCACCTAGTTTTATTTTCGGTAAAATAATGCAGAACCTTCTTTCAACTAATTTACACATTGTTCATTAAAAATGTTACCTAAGCATTCGTGCCATGAGTAAAACAGCTAAGACACGAATAAATTCGCAACTATTTTCCACTATCCGCGGTTTTGACAGACATGGCACTTAATATTTATATAAATACTTATGCCCGGGACATTTTCATCAACAAGCAATATCGGAAGCTTATTATGTAATATTAATCGCCTGCTGTGATAGCTAAGTTAGAGTAACATTTTCCTGAAACATGGGTACCGAACAATTTTATGCATTGTTTAAAGCGACAGACAATACATATGCGCAACAAAATTGGTAGAGTTTACAATAAGAAGTTATAAAATATAAATTTCTGCGGTATTCAACACACGCAAGGACTATTCACATGACCGGAATGTGTGGCATTAATATTTCTATAACAATTTTAATTGCCGTTGTTTTAAGAGCTAAAAAATATTGTGCGAAACTACGTAATGTAATTAAACTGATATTAATGATCTAATAACTAGGGCACTAATGTTTGTAAATTTACGAAAATCTTTACAATTTTTGATAAGTTAACTGAAATATATGCAAAAAATTTCTTTGCGTATAATTTAATTGACAAATTAATGGTTTTAAAGAAGGAACAAATAGTTACCTACAAAAAACCGCATACACATCGATGGCTCTACGGGTTTAGAGTTGGAATTCTTGCAGCAAGAGGTACTGCCTCAGCTATCTTAGCCACGAATGTCAACTTTGTGGCCTGTTAATTTAATAACATACTGAACTTCCTGCTAGAAACCCACTAATACAGAAACGTTGTATTATGCTACTCAATTATGACTTTCGCCTTACCAAAATATGCACATTTTGTGCGTAGAGTATGGGAATATTGGTAGAGGTATTACGCATGTGCAAAAGGCGAACATAATGATGGAGACAGGTAAACAGAAATAAGCGAGAGACCTTGGATCACTAGAAATACCAGGTACTCCTAATAGCGGGTGACGTCCAGCATACCAGCACACCATTACAAATGAATTATTAAAAAAAAAAAAAAACCATTAGCAGCTCTTTAGAAGAATAACATTTTTCAAACGATAATAAATATATATTGTTTGTAACTAAAAATGCTGAATAACCATGCATTAAAATATATTCGGACATGTACGAATTTTAATTACAATGGAGTTTATTCTACCAGAACGGAATTTAAAATTTGTCGCGGCTTAATAACATTGGTCGTTATAGTCGTAAACACTCGTTACGATAACGAAAAGTCGGTCAGTAGATGTTACGACAAAAGTGTTGAGCTCCTGTTCCTTTCTTGTTCCTCATTCATAGTCCAGATTAGCGGTTCCCAATCCAACCCTTTTGACTCGCGGAGCCCTTCATTAGAATCCACTTCTATGGCGGAGCCCCTTGCTTAGGCATACCGCCTTACCTTATGTCTAAGAAGTAAATGGTGTTTAAAAGTGTTACAGGGATAAGGAAGAGGGGGTAGGTAGCAAGGGAACGTAAAGTAAGGAGGTATATAAACCTAAAAATAAACAACTGGGCAGTGTCCGTGGAATCAAATTTTATTTTAAAACTTAGAAATTTACCATAATACAAAAATTGTTCTCAATTACCACATAATACTGTCAAAACTTGGCCATACACCAAAGTTCTTTCAAAGTTCTTGTTGACGAGGAAAACAATACTGTTATTAAAATACGTGTATAAACGTTTAATCTTAATGAGACACCTGTGGTTACATTTTTTTGCACAGTTTTCTGATTTCAGGTTCGATTGATGATAATTACAGGTGAATGTCTGGTTCTGCATTCAAGTGGCTTTTGTATTTTGTTTTGGTAGCCGTAAAGAAGAAGAATCCTGCCTCACACAAATATGTAGTTGAGAAAGGCAGCAAAACTATTTTTGTTTTCTCAGATAAGATTTAGAATTTATCTTGTAAATGCAGCCAAAACTCCAGTAGACTTTGATTTTGAAACACGATTTTTAGTTATCTGTGAGATATAAAATCTATGATGACCTCGTATTCCACTGAATTTAAGATGGGTGGTTTTTTATTTACGCTGAACACATTTTGTACAATTTAAAGTCATCAAATACTTTCTCTTGAGCTGTTGGCAAATAATGTTCAAACTAGTCTTTCAATGCCTCGAGATGTGTCTAAATATTTTTTGTATTATTTTTTTTTTCAATCTTGATGTTATTTTCATCCAAGAAATCTTTGTGAGAGGGAAGCAATCGGTATCTTCGTTTACCACAAACTCTAACCGATACATCATTTTCCTCTTGAAAGAAGACACTTTGGCATTTGCATCAACAACTGTGGCAGATATTCCTGGCAATGATATATACATCTCATTCATTTTGTGAAAAATGTTGGTCAGATATGCTACACACCCAGTCTTCATAATTTAAAACAGTAGCAAGTAGAGCGTTAAGTTCCATCAAAAATGCTGCTACTTCTGCACGCATCACTCCATCAAACGTGATAGCGCTTTTCCTCGAGACAACCACCTTACTTTTGTGTGCAGCAGGAGGGACTGATGGTGGCTTCCCATTTCTCCACATATTGCTTTGAAGAGCCTTCTTTTAAGGGGTTGCGATTTTATATAATTTATAATTTTTATAGCATCATTTAATACTACTATAATCTCAGAAGGAATTTTTCTTGAGGCTAGAGCATGTATACGATGAACGCAATGATTGCCGCTACATTTCTTTGCCTTATCTTTAATTTTGGCAATAGCTGCAGTATTGTGACCCATCATGGCCTTTGTCCCATCAGTGCATATATCTACACATTTTTCCCACGATATTTCATTTTATGAGAAGAATTCATTCAAAAATTAAATACTTCACTCCCTGATGTGTTAGTTGGTTGTGGTCTGCAAAGAATAAGATCCTCCTGATAGCTTTGTAAGTAAACCATTAAAACCGCCAACCCGGTGACGTCAGTTGATTCATCCATTTGTGGTGAGCATCTGATGCGACTGATAAGTGTCTCTTTCACATCACCGGTCATGTCGCTGATTCCTCTAGCAACAGTGTTATTCGACAAAAGAATGTTGGAGACTAACTGAACAGCTTTTCCATCATGCAAACACTTGAAAATATCGATTGTTCAAGGTTTAATAAGAGTCTCTGCAATGACATGAGCTTCAACTGCTCGAGTTACGTGGTAACTTATATTAGATAGGAAGCTACCAGTACTTTTCCATTATTGGTTTTAGCATGTGTTGCCATAGTTTTCTGTAAAGCCAAAAATTCGTTGCACTTCCTCTTGAAAAAATCAGACAGTTTATACTTCAACTTGGGATGGTTTCCCTCGAAATGACGCTGCAGTTTAGTAGGAAACATGGAACTGTTGGTCAACACATTTCCTAAAATCACATAGAGAGGCCGAACATAATTTGTTTCTGTGAATCCCATATTCAAGCAACTTTCTTCGTATCTTTGTTTTTTATTCGAAGGTCTTTCCCCGCTGTCCCGCTTCTGTCATGTTTTGCATACAATGATTGAGGTGGCACCGCAGATTCAGAAATTATTTCGGAAAGTGCTTCTGACAAACAAACACCGGAGTGCAATGCTTGGTTATAATATTTTTTGTTGTTGGCTCATCTGGAGAAATAATGAATTGAGCTGCTGGTTTTCCTCATTTTCAAATATAACATCTTTTTCTTCGAAGTGCCTGTTTGAAGCCGGCGATCCATCCCTAAGACAAAAGAAAATCACACAGTAATATGAGAATAACGGACTTTCTTTCACAGCCTGTGTGAAAATGGCTAAAACGGGTGTTTTCTGATCATTTTTAGGTACTAAAATTTCGGTAAAGGACGTCAAAAGGGCATAGACTAGTTCATCAAACGTTTATATTTCTTTACGTCACAGAACCAATGAAACATTTTCGTTAAATATTGAAATAGTGAGATAATTACTAGTTCGTGGTTCAGTTTTTATGCCTGCACTGCAGAGTAATGTCAATAGATGTGTCGCTAATGACGTACTTCGTACTTTTACAATTTTCTTTAGTGAAAAAATAATGAGAACGCAAAACAAAGAATCCAACATGGTGGCTGACAAAGCCTCTTAAGAAACATTTGGCTACAGTACCACTAAACATTAAAAAAATGATAGCTACCAGCTTGCTTAAACCGCCAGAAAATAATTGATGAAGTCAATAATTAGTAACACTTACCTAGTTGAAAACCAATAAAAGCATCTAAGTGAGTCAATGCCCAAAATTTTACACAACTAAACAGTCCCAACACATCAAATGACTCCAAATCGACTGTCAGCGAGAAACGACTGCAATGCATAGTTCCCAGAAATCAACCGGAAATCAGTTCCAAGAACGAGGCAGGCGACATAGTGTAAGTGGCAGGCAGCATTGTTGTCTGTCCGTATCGCTCTCGGGCTACAGTATTTTGGAGCTAGTGGTAGCAGAATTATTAAGTGTTTTCCTAAAGAGCACGAAATCCAAATTAAGCAAATTTCAGATAAAAATGTAATTTCTCGTTTTCTTATTTTAATCCTACTAATTGTTTCTCAATATTCAGTTTTATAAAAAAAAAATTTTTTTTCCTGCAGCGGCTGCGGAGCCCGTCGGTAGAGCACACGGAGCGCCTAGGAAGGCTCCGCGGAGCACAGGTTAAGAACCGCTTCTCCATATCTTTCCTTCTAGCAGTGCAAACGACACATAATAGTCGCCAGCCCCGGGCCGACCACTGCAACTCTGCCTGCGGCGAGGAAACTGCATCTAGCTTTTCATTATCTCGGTCACGAATCGGAACGTTCGTTGCCGCAGGACCGTTGTTTGGCCGGGCGGGCGTAATCACCAGTCTGCAGAGCTACCCTGCTAAGCCCCCAACTAGCATGATGTATGGCTCGAGCGTCTCCCCTCCCAGCGAAGGTCCTGGCATGCGCAGGGGGATTTGTTTTACCGAGCCTGCAACCATCAAGGGTTGTATAGAGAAAGGGGAGGGATACAGAAACTTGTACCACCGCCCTCTTCCTCCTTCCCTTCCCCGATGTTTCGACCGCACCAGTGGAGGGCGGTCACCCGGCCAATCAAAATAAAAGCTTATTTTCATGAATGGCGGGCGAAAGTTTTCACAGACTCAGAGGTGGGGAGGATACAAAAGATACTTGTTTGCTACCTCCTTTTAAGATACGAGTAATTTATTTCTTGCTATTAACGTTTTGGCAGGCAACCTCACACAACTTGCCACAAAGGGGTTATATGTCTATTGATCACAACATATATTTTTACACAGGACCACTATCTGCTGCTTTTAAACAAGATAAAGCAGGAAAATGGTAGAAAATATAATGACTATGAGGAAGACTTTATTTAAATCCAACACGAATTTTGATATTGTTAAAATTATTGCACAATATGTATTTGCCTTGTGTGAATGTGTGCGTGGGGAGTAACAAGGCTACGGGAATTTCCGTATACATGAAGTATTCTTTTTATTGGTAAAATACGGTATCTAGCTTCCGGACCAAGTCCTCAGCTATATTTTATGTATTGTCAAAGAAATAATCGAAAAAAATTCTGATACATAAATAAAAAAGTTAAAAATAATCGCCTAAAATAATGATTTGAAACATGGTCTAAGGCAACGTCTCACACACTCCCGCTGCTCTATTAGATGATAATTCTACGGTATTTTTTCATTGTCTTCCGCAGAACGAAGGTAAAAGCTTACAAATTCCCAACGAGACTGGTAATCAGTTCTAGTAGGCTACGTGTGGTATACTGGTTAGGAAACCTAACAGGTTGATCATGTGATTGATCTCTTTGGATGTCACTCAGCTAAAAACGTTTCGCGTATTGTAAATGAAACGCGAAGCTGCCATTAATTTTTTTTAAAATGAAAAATGCGGTTTTTTTCGGTGGTATGTCAACTCAGACTCGCTAATGACCCCAACCAAGCATAAGGGTACCGACATCCCTTAGAGAATTTCTGCCACTGGCACGCTGAAATCAGCTAGACTATTGAACACTGTTATTTGGGATATAAAACAAGCATCCCCAAAATAAAAAAATCCTGAAAATGAAGTCTTCTGGTATGCTTTGTTAATTGGCTGACGAATCGGCAGACATATCGTTACCTCAGTACAATAATGCTACAACTCAAAATATACAGTTTTTCAGGAGGAACAGTGTTGTATTAAGAAAATGTCTTACTCCAGCGCATTGTGATGCTAGATTATCCCATGCAAAAGTATAACCCTCAGTATCAAAGCTGTAAAGATTTTACACGTAACGTGGTTATTGTAAGAAAATTAATTAAAACATCAGATTTTTTGTTGTTGTGACGCTGTTGTACTGAGGTATCGAAATATTTTGAAATAATATTTGTTTTTAACATATACAGTTATTTTTGTTGATGCACCGCTGTAAGCAAACTTGCCGATGTACCAATTAGTGTGAAATTAATATATAACTCTAACTCTGTATGAAGAGCACTCAGGACGCCCGCGCCAGTGTTTTCTTCAGTGTAGGGGCTATCAACGTCGTTCTTCACCACTTGTTAACGGTGCACAAACCTCAAGAAAGCATATGTTTGTTAAATCTATGCGAATTCTCGGTATGAACTACTTTGTTGTTGTAGAGTAATATTCTCTGTGCCGAAGTGTCCACGGTAATCCGCGACTACTTCCTATTTCGTAGGATCGAGAATATTGTAGATAGTGTAATTACCTTTAATAAAGTCTGCTTAATTTCCGTAGGAGAAAAGTTCGTGTTAGACAGTTGCACACGACGGACCTGTGCTGCAAGACATTAACGTTCCGTTGGCCATTTGCTGTTGGAAGAATGAAGTGAAAAGCCGAATTTTCCGCGATAAGTTTAGTGGGTGACGTAGCAGTTACGTTTAAGTTTGCGCGCAGCAAATATTAGTTGTTTATGCTACGTCCCTGAATATGTTTATGTAAAATCGTAATTTATTAGTGGGCTGCAAGTTCTTCTGTTAATGCAACAAGAGGACGAACAGATCAAAGCGTGAGTGCAATTGTTATTTATGGATTCGGTAACTCAATGGTATAATGTTCCCTATCAGTATAATTCTTTTGGCTTACCAAAGGTCATTAGTGGAACACCATATGTTCACTGCTGAGCTAGAACCAGCGGCATCCACTGCTAGAGAACATTACACGCTGAACTTAATTTCTTAATTAAACAAAACTAAATTTTACACGGTTCTATTATTTCAGAACAAATCGAAAATTAGAGATACATAAAACCAAATATACTTATACTTTCACAAATGAAATGCCTAAGAAAACAGAAGTTTTGTAAAGGAATCTATAATAGAAAGCAATACTAGCTACTGTACTAACAATCGTTTTGGAAGGTATTACCAGTGCAGTTAGGGTGAAAATGGTTTAAAAATTTCAGACAAATAGAAATACATTTTTTTTTACCTACCTTTACAAAGGTAAGTTTAATTGGCGGTAATTTCCCCTTCACCTAATACGAAATTGCCATACATGTTCATTTACTGGGTGTCGGAAATATAACGTTTACATTATTTCTACGTTAATAACAAAGAAACTATTAAACAAAAAGTGATCGGTCTGCATATATTCGATGCTATAAGGATAACTTTGGGTGTGTGTGAGCCCGTTTAGACATTCTGCTGTTGTCAGTTCCATTTGCATGCACGAGACGCAAAACTATAATTGTAGAATAAACTGCAGAGGGGACGAGGTTGTTTTCCGAGCAACTAGTGGATTTTAAAGCGTTACTGTAAATGTGAGAACATGACTGATATGCAAAGACGATGGAGGGCAGAATTAGATACTGCGAAGCCGTCGTGTATTACAATGACACAATTATGGTCCATTCCCGGTTATTTCACATTTTTCTGAAGCAATGCTTAAGTTCTTTTTCCGGTTTCTGCTAACGTTTTCGCTACATGTAAACAGAAACAATACCATGTGACGTATAATATTTCAACTGCCAAGTGTTTTGTTTACATTCTTCAGCTGTCCCAAATTACTGGAATATAATGGTGTCTTCATTGATTTTGGTTGGATATGTTCTCGACTTTTTACAAGCAGATAATAAACAAATAATATTACGCACTAAAATACTAAACAACTCGTAAAATGTAAATTTTCGATAATCGTCCATTGTCAGTAACCACTATGAATCCGAAATTATGACGCGAAAACGAAACATTTCTGCAAAAGAAGTGAACCCGAGCATTTACCAGAATAAATTTTAAACCAGACTAGGTCTTAATACAGCGTAAAAAGAGAAAATTGTAGCAGATAGCTCGTGTTGCTTATTTTATTACGTAACTTTAGATGCGACAAACAAGAATGTAGCTAACGTTGTCAACAATATCGTGGCAATCGCGTACTCGAACAAAAAGTGTGACTTATTTCCTTCAAATTATTCCAGCTTGCATTGTTTTTGTCCTGTTTTTCGTCCTGATTGAGTTTAATCTCTTTTCATAGATGTATTTCCATCACCCAGCGGAAAGTTACAAATGTGTAATGTATAAACAGACGTGGTATATTAAATAATAATCAGGCATAAATGTCGCTCACGGCTAAAAAAACTTCATAGTCCAAAACTCGCATTCACACACGTAACCAAAGTAAGGACTGCAGAATGGCCATTTCATTTGAAGTTCACTTCATTGGCCAACAAAAATGACACACGTTGAAATATATTTACAAATTAAGTAAACACGAAGTTTCTGATATAACGAGTGTACCCTACTTTCCTCGACATGGGTACAATCAATGTTTAAATAATTTCTTAAAAACTTAGTTGGTGGGTAGGACTCGTCATCTAGTTGAAAACAATACCATTACAGATGAAATCGGAAACAAATGTTACAGTGGTGAGACTATTACAATTTAAATTACAAATACCCGCGACTCGAAATCAGAAAACCTCGTGCCATAAGCTATTGTTGCAATCAACTTCATTACGAAGGTCAGATTCGAGCATCAACATCGAATTTTATTAGTAATGTTTCGAATGATAGGATTAATTAACCTAAAATATTTGCCAGATCATCATTTTGAAAATATGTGACCGAGAAACGTAAAACACGTACGTTTACATGGCACACCATAGCGCTACTTGTGTGAAGAACTTGGCGAAAATAGGTTGTTTGGTCCCTGAGATATTGCATTAAACCTCCATATTTTTTATGGAGGACTAAAAGTTATGTATTAGCACATCCAATGATTGTATACTGCCAGTATAAAAGTAAAGTTAAAATCAATTACATGGTTTCGAGAATACAGCTTACTAGGCTAAAATGATTTTATAGCTGACATTCAGAAAATAAGCGTCGATCATACGTAAAAATTTATATTTATATGACCTATCACACAACTCCTTGGCCAGATATGGTTATAATATGTAGATTGTTTCCCGAGATTTGCCATGAAAACTTAATTTATATTGTAGTGCTAAATTACACAATGGCAGAGAAATTAGGCTATGTATAGACAAGTTTGATGATTCTAATTGATACCGCCAGCATACAAAGTTAATTTGGAATTGGCCTGACTTACATAAAACATAGCAGTTTACACCACCTGCTGCAGTGAAAATTATTTACCAAATGTTGTAAGAATGTGTAATTTGTTTCCAGAGGTCTTACATAAAAACTTTATTTTACAATGGAATGTATTAAAAAATGGAGGACAAAAGATTATTCGTGCAGACGCATTTGTTAGTTGTAATATATACTCCCAGCATGCAATATTAATTTGGAATCGATTACATGGTTTCGAAGATATAACATTCTATGCTTAAATTAATATGGACGCCATTTTTAAAATAAGTTTCTGACATACCTGAAACATATCATTTAATATAACCTACCGTAGTACTACTTATATGCCAAGTTTGGTAGGAATCGGTTCATTGTTTACCAAAATATTACATAAAAACTTTATTTATTCATGTAACGCTATCTTACAAAATGGCTGACAAATGTGGCAGTGAGTTGGCTTATATGATGCTTATAATAAATACTTTCAGAATACAAAATTTGGTCGAAATTGTTTAAATGGTATAGTATCTGGATATACCAAATAAACCTAAAACATTTGAATGACCACCATTTAAAAAAAAAAAACCTTATCAACTTTAATCACTTACGTTTACCTGACCTGTCATGGGCGAAAATTTCTTTGATAGTTTTNTGTTGGCTTATATGATGCTTATAATAAATACTTTCAGAATACAAAATTTGGTCGAAATTGTTTAAATGGTATAGTATCTGGATATACCAAATAAACCTAAAACATTTGAATGACCACCATTTAAAAAAAAAAACCTTATCAACTTTAATCACTTACGTTTACCTGACCTGTCATGGGCGAAAATTTCTTTGATAGTTTTTGATATATGACAAATCTATATTTTTTATTTGGCGCTATCTTTAAAAATGGAGGACTGAACACTGTGCATTTCGAAATGTAATGCTTACACGATGTTCTGCAGTACACAAAATTTCCTTTAAATCGGTTTAATGGTTGCCGAGATATGACATATATATCATCCTAAAAATAAAAATGCCCACCATTTTAAAAGTAAGTCCCTGGCTTGATTGAAAACTATAAAGTCAGGTACCCATACTAAGTTTTATATGTATAGCGAGTTTGGTGAAATTCAGTTGAAAAGTTCAAAAATTGAAGGTGGTGGGGGGACATACACGCAAAGACCCCTAAAAATACATACACATACCCAAACACAAAGATAGGAAAGTGATCTCAAAAGCCTTTCTTTCTCTCCTTCGGAAAGTATACTGAAAACACGTGCATCACAACTTTGTCACATAACTAGGTAGGTTGAAAGTATGTGTCCAAACTTTATTTCATAACCGTAAATATTTTTCATGGTAAGAAAATAAATAAACAATAAATACAAATTATTCATGTCACCAATTTTGCCAATTTTGTGGTCCCTACCGCCCCGCCATAACATCCGTATACAAATTTAATAAGCATTTTAACATTAAAATTACGTTTTATTTATGGATCACGAATTGAGACACCGTTATTTGTTATATTAGTTTAAAATCTATTGAAAATGACTGTGCTGCGAGCGCTGAGTAACTTAACAAATATGGAAAAAAAAGAAAGTTCAGAAATATAAATAAACTACATGCTCCACCTCAAGATTTTTTTCTTCGTGGAAGTAAAGACGCGAAGGTACTGGGGCCCACTTACGGTAATTTTTGCTGACCAGACAGAAAACACATAAAAAAATTTAATACGAAACAATGCAATATGTTGCTACCATTGGTACGTAAAAATGTAAATATTTAACTAATGGCCCCGCCTGAAAAGCCAACCGTGAACTTCAAATGGGGAATCAATGTAGCACGAAATGCCTTCTCATGGCGTCAATTTTAAAGATAACTATTTCAAACAAAAAGTATTCTACGTGTAATTTCTTAAGGAATGTTACTACGTTAAGATATATTTCCGATTGTTTTGTTTAATATATTTTTTTCTAAAATGTAATATTAAAATTTACGTAATTTCAACAAGAAAAAAATTGATAAATTTTTTATGTAGCAAAATGTCTTTTGTTTGAAAAAGTTATCTTTAAAATTGACGCAATTTGAAGGAATCTTGTTTAACATTGATTCCCCATTTGAAGTTCGCGACTGCCAGATTGGTAGGCAGGGCCGTTTAAACATGTTTAATTTACAAATAGCGTATCGAAACTCAATTTAATGACATTTTACGTGTAACTATTTTTTACTAGTAGTTTCCAACGCAGTACTGTATTCTGCCATTTTATTTCATATTGATTACGAAATAAACATAATTTACAGATGATATACAAGAAGTAGTTTCGTTTAATCAAAATTATAATACTTAAGGTTTATAACGGTATTAAATGTTTGCTGTGTATTATTTGTTTAAAACACAGGGATACGTGTTAAACCAGGAATGATTTTTCAAAGGTTTGTTTCAAAAAATGTGTTAGGTATCTCTGAATGGATTTGATAGGACGAAGCTGTGAGTGGTGCAAAGAAACGACAATAGACGAAGAAATTGTGGGGGCTGTTTTGCACACATTCCGACGTTCCCCGGGAAGTCGAAGTCCGTGCGGCAAGCTGCGCGTAAGTGAGGTGCCAGTGAGTCAAATGTCTATCGCATTTTAAAGCAAGTAATGTGGAAGTCCTACATTCTCACGGTACTTCACGCTATGAATGAAGACGACCCAGAAAGGCTTGTCAAATTTTGGGAATGGATTGTGAACATGTGCAACGACAACGCGCATTTTACTGAAGAAGTTGTCTGGTCCCATGACTTGAATGACACTTTAAACAAAGAAAATCCCTACTCTGTGTTAGAGCAAACTTTTAATCTTCCGGGGTTAACAGTGTGGTGCGGTATATCGGCCAGATGATTTATGGGGCCATTCTTCTGTGACGGAACGGTGACAGGTGAAAGTTACTATACCATATTTTAAATAAATATATTTTTTTTACATAAAAATTCGTTTGGCTACAGTTTAAAAGAATTGTTAATGTTATTAAATTGGAATGAAGCATATTTATTGTGTATTTGTCATGGGGTTAGCCAGTATTTCAATTTTGGGACAAAATTTAACAGGTGGACCAAGATTCAGATTTCAAAGAATTCGCAACATGTCATTGCCGTGACTTCAATAAACCATTTAGCTTGAACCAAAATTTTAGCTGAAATAACTTTTGAAATGTGTACAAATAAGCATTAAAAAATGAAATATTCACATTTAAGATTTAAAAAATTTACGGTATTTTTAAAAATTAGATGGCATCTTTATGGAATTCCCAGTGATATGTCAGNCATTTAAGATTTAAAAAATTTACGGTATTTTTAAAAATTAGATGGCATCTTTATGGAATTCCCAGTGATATGTCAGGAAACCATTAAATATTCTTTAACTTCAAAAAACATTTTTTGTTTTTGAACAGCTTTAACGAAGCTGCTGAGACAATTATTTTTATTGAACCGACGAAGAAACTGAAATCAAGACTGCAGTGACCTTTCCCAACTTCTCTTTAACTCGTCGATGGAAATATCTTCCAAATAAAAGTCTTAAATTGTGGAAATTTCAGTAGTCTACCACCACATTTTATCTGTATTTGTGAAGTGTTGAACCAAAAGTAAAGAAAATAAACTCAAACGCTCGAACTCCTCAGCAAATTTGCGCAGGAGGTTTACNAAATAAACTCAAACGCTCGAACTCCTCAGCAAATTTGCGCAGGAGGTTTACACAACGACATCGGAAAAATGTCTCAATATTCCTCGGAGACAACTGCGCTCGAGTTCTCGATTCGCGCGTGTAAGTTCAAAGAGCGTATGAGGTCAAAATTCACTCGAGAGCAAACGGAATTTTCCCATTTACAGCTGCCGCACAGCACCCGGCAAACTGACAACATTTCAGTAAAACTGTTTAAGTAAAATTTTATTTTATTTCAGTGCATGCTGCGCTGACAAACAGCAATAGGTCGAATGCAAGATATTGCAGTTTTTATGAGTACGAAGGGTAACACGGTGTTTCAAAACTTTCTGCCTAAATTTAATGCAAAAATGATGTGTGCCAGTGTTGGGAAGACAGCCGTGTTTTTTACCAGAATACGCCTGCAGTAGCAGATAATATCTTTATTTGAAATATGCTACTAAAGCGAAAGTAATGAAATTGATACTTTGCTTTTATGACTCAAATCGACATCTCTAGATAATAAACATCCTTCGTCTTCAAAATCAGCGCGCTAGCACACCGGGTCGCAATATATATTTCCCGGAACTTTTCATCCACAACCAAAATTGTCGATAGTCACAGCGGGCTCCCACCCGTGCCTCGCAAGTGCGCGGCATCAACTCAAGGTCATTTAGTATTGTGCCAGAATTCCCTAACGAATGAAATTACGTTTATTTCAATCGTTGTATTAGTCACGAAGATATAGTGTTGCCATGGATTACTCTACAAAAATTGCATCACCGTTTCACTTCTGGCACCCCATGTGTCAAACAGAGGCAACCACGCGCCACAAGCCGTACACGTGTCGCTGATGCGTAGCCCTCCCACCNAGATATCACAAAATAATCATGTGTATTTTGCCTGAAGTCAAAATATACGCACCGAGAAATAGCTGACAGAGTAAGTTATGGAAAGGGTGTCCCCTCCCCCCCCAACCTTCAGGAACCAGGGCACATTTTTTGAAAGGCATTGTTCTGCTTAATACCACTTCACCCCCTCCCCCAACTAGGCGACATGTGCCGATAATAAGAAGGGAAGCTAGAGAGTATATAAGCCTCTTTGTGAGGCAGGTGGGATGCTGTCAATTATTACCATGCAGAGAGGTTAGATGAGTAATCAGTAGACCTTCGAGCAGAACAGTTGCATATCACCGCGCAGAGGGAACAGCCGCGCCAGTGTGGCCGGGGGCACATCGGGCCCCCGGCAGACACAGTGCGTCAGTACATGAGTACGTCAGTAGAACAGCAGTCCAGTGAAACGGCAGCAAATGCGGGCCTTTGCCAAGGCCGCCCACTTCGCCGGAGCTCATCCCCAGCTGACATCATAAGTGATTTACTACTGCTTTCGGAAACATAACCTCAGTTCCACGAATGGTGCTTTTAAAAAGTTCCATGTAATGTCCGGTAAGCAATCAGACTATAAAAAATAAACAGGTAGGTGACCGCGCCAAAATATGCAGGTGTAAACGCACATGTAGCTTGAGTCACGTAGAAAAAAATAAATAAATAAATCACCCCTCAAAGTCTTAGCTTCGAATTATATTCAATCAGGTATATATATGCGTGTGTTGAGGCGCGAATATATATCTCCTTTCTACTTGTCGGGAGCCAATTTACATCTTGAAAGCATTAAACAATATGGATTTTGCAATTGTAGTAACCACCTGCCTATCAAAATTTCGTATATACATATTTCGCTACACCAGGCTAGCAATGCTCACATAATTTGGGCTTCTGATAAGAAGAAAACTGAATCAGAATCACGCAACAGTAAAAATAATTAGGCTGGCCGAATAAGCAAACTATACTTATGGCCGATACACTTTTGCGTGGTGGAAATTTTGGAGATCATCGTTTCTTTTGTGGCATATCTTCTACACGCCAACAGTGTCGTGCTGTGTTATAACAGCAACTATCACCACTAGAAAACTAGTGCGCACAGAGAAAACCTGCAAAGATAGCGCTATGAGAAATGGATATTACGCGTTGTTACGAACTAGCTTTTCAGCCAATTCGTACTTGAAAGTTGCTAGGGAGGTAGCTCAATAATAACTCATGATTCGGTAGATCACAACAGTATAAGATGAGTTTTATTACATTAAGAATATTCAGTGTCTATTTAAATGACTGTTGATCGGGGGAGCTTTAAATTGAATATCAAGATGATTATTCATTACATTTAATTCACGCCATTTTTTTAAACCTAACTGGAAAGTCATTACCTTGTTAATGTTGCAGGAGGCTGATTCTACGAGACGGTTAGCGACGGCTGGACTCACCCATCTTTCTGGTCTGCTTCGCTGGTCGGGTCGACGCCCAAAGGACAAAAGACGAAAAGACGCTGTTACGGGTGTTACTCCGGCCTATTTCAAGAGCGTGGTTCTGCGGCCTCGCTCAGTGACCGGTGGAGGGGATTTCTGCAACTGTCTTCTTTCGCAAGGGTCGACGACCAAATGGTGGCGTTGCAATCCCGCTCGTTTCCGGGTTTAATGTTTTAAGGTGTGTTCAGGCAAGCCGTTAAGCTAAGGCCTGATCACACTATAAGAGCGTGTAAAATTCGGTCTATAATATACTCGTACTTGAAATAACACACAGGAGACACAAACTGTATCATTTCCAGAAGTGGGACAATTTCCACTGATAACGAGTCTCCTACTTGTCTTGGTCTGTTCACAAAGTAAAATATAAAATAAATGTGGAGCCTTACCCTTACGCAGAAGTAAATTATTTTGCCAGATGTTACATCGGCGTGTCGTTACAAATGGCTATATTTTTCACTTGTGACTTACAACAACTTGGAACTTGACACGTACACATTCTCCTGCCGTGGAAAGCTGACGATTTTCCATCCTCCTTGACTAATTTAGTTTTAACAAGACAGCCTTGCGACACATGGTTTAATATTTTTATTGTTAGTGAATGCTTTCCATAATATCGAATGTTAATTACATTCATGAATATGTCAGTAACCACACACAAAGTAAAGCGCGTAATGATAACGAATACGCCAACTGTCTCTCTTTTATAGGCTGTGTTAACTTTCCAAAACAAGACTACGACGAAATAATTCCTCACACCAACGAAAATATGTCATGTCGACAAAATACACTCACGAACAGTTGACTTAGATATACCTGCCTAGTAGCGTGTGGCACCCTCTTCCACTCTAATGACGGCGGTGAGGAGGTGTGGCATGAACTTCACAAGGCACCGGAAGATATAGGAGCCATACTGATCCACAACCACTGCACTCTCCCACAATGTACGGAGATCGGTAGGAGCAGGATTCACTGCATGCACATCCCTCTCGACAGCATTCCAGATGTGTTTGATAAGATTGAGGTCAGGTGACCTCGGAGGTTAGGCAAAGTATGTAAAGTCCGTGGAATGTTCATCAAACCACTCGGCCACAATTCAGAAGCTGTGGGTAAGTGCATTCTCTTGCTGTAGTGTAGGTAGCTGCATGGGTTATACTCGCGTTAATTTTCTTCAGTGAAGCACTTTGTGATATACGACATTTTTCGTTTTGTTATCAGGCGCAAGAACAAATAAAGCCGATGGTTTGCCGACGCATGAACATGCCATGAGAAAAACTAGTATTTTCTAGATTCAGACCACAAACACTCAAGGATTGGCCTTGAGATTTGTTAATCGTCATGGCGAACGCAAGACGAAACGGAAATTGAAGTCATTTAAACTCAAAGGGCATATCGGTTGGGGTCATAGGAATCCTCGGAATTAGAACTTCCTCATTTTTGAATTTTCCTTTGAGTATCGTCGTGTGAATCACAATGGTCATCAGTTTTCTTATCATCAAACGCGTTTCATTTCATAGTTTTGGTTGGTTTACATTTCGAAGAATTATTACTATCGAGCCAACCTTCAGTTGTAAATTGTGCGGTGGTAAGCCAGGCACATCCAAGGAGTTTAAAAATTCAGGTGGATAGTTGGTGGCTTTGTCTTCGTTTATTACACAGTCAATAGATTTAAATGAATGCAGATTACCAACGATTTGATTCTCAATTACTATATTTAAGTCATCCACATCTTTGTACTTAGCCGCCAAAATTGTTCTCTCACTCATACATTTGTTATTTTTGTGATTAGCAATGATGTTCGGGAACACTTTCTTGATGAGCTAGTCTTTCGAAGAGATGAAATTGCAAAAATTCGGAGGAAATGAAATCAATCCACTCGATTCGTCGACAGGAACATGGCCATTACCGATAGTCAGCAATTGCTTAGAGAAATCTACAGCAGATGGATTGTTCAGCAATGCAACTCTCATGTTTGCTGCCAGCTGAAGTTTCTTCACATAGCGCCATTGATTTGATGATTTGAGAAAAGTGTTTATTTCATCGTCAGCAGTCGATATTGGAATGACTGGCAGTGTTTGGTGGAAGTCGCCAGACAGTAAAATCATTGCGCCTCCAAAACATCTCGAGTCATTGCGCAGATCTTTCAATGTTTGGTCAAGTGCTTCTAATGCGCGTTTGTGCGTCATTGCGCATTCGCCCCAGATGATAGTTTAAGATGCTACTAAAACCTTGAGAGCATTGCGGAGCGTTTCGCAATGTTACATGTCGGTTGTTAAGTAGTTTGAATGTTTAACGGCAGTTTAAATGCTGAATGAGCCGTACGGCATCCTTCTAACAATGTGGCTTCTATTCCAGAAGAAGCAACTGCTACCGCAATGTCGGATCTCGCTCAAACAGTGGCCAAAATCAATGACATGAGGAATGTCTTCCCAGTTCCACCGGGGGCATCCAGGAAAAAATAAGCCACCATTACACTCATTAATTGCCTTCTGTTGGGGGTTCAAAATGGGCACATTCGTTTGAACTGATTGGTCTTATTCATGTCGATCATATTCATGTTCTCGTTCTAATTCTCGATTTAATGCGTCATTCATTCCTCAATCTGGTGCTGGCATTCCTAACCTGACTAACAAACTGCCATACATGAGGTAACACATTGCTTCGATCAAGAGCAAAGCCTGGTTATGCATCTCATCATTCACCTCAAGATCGGGATTTCTTGAACTGACACGAATTCTATGTAAAATTGATACCTGCCAAATGCTGAAGTTTGGAAGTAGGTATTGGTTCTGCTCTGCGGCGTGAGGCGCTAGCACTTGATGCTAGCCCTCAGTGATAGGGCGTAGGAATACGTCGACACTGTTGTCTCTAGGTCCAATTTACTAATAAATTACACTTTATTTGTGAGTTCACATAATTGAGTTTTATTGTTGCTTGAACAGGTTAACTGGTACATGAAATCACGAGACAAACTCCCTCCCTTTTCTGTATGTAGATTACGTGATACGTGATACTTGGCGCGGCGATTTTGCGTCG
>NQII01002961.1:61596-84072 GCA_002778355.1 Clitarchus hookeri
GGCTTCGAAGTTCCTTCTTCCCGGGTCCACGCAGTACTCTGCGCCTGACGACGGCCGGCTGCCGTTGACGTCTGCTCGCGGATTCGCTCCGTCCTCTTCCGTTTCCATCGGCCGACTGCCCCGCTAGGTCCTCCTCCTCGTGGTTATGTAGGCTCGATCACCATATTCGACTTGCCCCATCTCTGCATGTGTGTCCGGGGTGCTTGTCGCATCTTCTCTGAGTCGTAAAACACGTGGCTGCTGCTCCTGTGGTCCGCAGCCGGCCTGGCATCGTTCCTTGATTCTGGCCTGGAAGTTTATTGTCCCGTTCTGCGCGCACGCCCGCTAAAAGCTCTCATGATTTATTGTGGTACAAGCCTGGGACAGACGCAGCTGGTGGTGGGATCTCGGTGTCCCTTGGGCAGCTGCAAAATGCCGCTGTGTTCGCGCCCTGGTGCCTTCCGTTGTCTCCGGATGTCGTCTGCACGTGCAGGAACAGTTGCACGTGCAGAAACCTTTGGTAGCGCGCCTTTGCAGCTGCGAGGCTCCTGGCGTCACTCTGCCGGCACGTCCACAAAACCCTTAATCCGTATTGCGGTCGTCCGCCTGCGAACTTCGCCAAAGCGTGTGTTCTGACGAATAACATATAGGGACGCAGAATGCGTCAAAATGTCTTCTGACATGTCATATTTGTATTTGTTCCACTGATCACGTGGATTCGATGGGAAGCATGTCGAAATGATGATAGCAAATAATGTGTGTATCTGACTTGGAGTTGCAGAAATAATTGCTTCAGCGATTGTGGTGTCCAAATGAGTATCGTTTTCAAGCAAACTAAGCTCTTTGCNTGTATCTGACTTGGAGTTGCAGAAATAATTGCTTCAGCGATTGTGGTGTCCCAATGAGTATCGTTTTCAAGCAAACTAAGCTCTTTACATGCAGCACGAAATGTTGGGCACACTATACCATTAACAATTCGTATTGATTCAAATGATGTTGGCAAACGAACATTCACCAGCAACAACCGCAAATAGAAGCATTCATCATTCTTCGGATTAACTGTGTAAATACCACCAAGAGCATCAGTAGAACGCACATCCAGATGACCAGGAACCGCATCGCCTTGCTTCCGTCATTGAAATTTCTTCGATGAAGCGTTCCAAGTGTAATAATGTGGCATCTCTGAGTCCAGCCGTTCTCGAGTTATAAATGGTGTAACTAACCCGACTTTGTTTTATATATATATATAGATATATATATTTGTCCGGTGTTATTAGCCTATATAACTCATCATGGTAAATATTTTCTTTATTTATTTAGCAAAGCATATGTTATGTGTTGTTTGCGCATTTATGTTTATTTAATTATTGTTTGCCTATATTTTACCGTTTACGTATTTCTCTCGTTAATTTGATATCCATTCAGATTTGATCTGTGTTTTGAAAGCTGCGTTTTAATCCTTTATCTCCTGCAGACCGATGTTTTAAGAGAAATTGTTTCTCTACCGACCGGATGTGCATGCAGTGTTGGAAATTCTTTCAGTTGTCATGTTCTCCCAACCTCTGTCGCTTCAGCACAGTTTGTATCTTCTGGACAGCCCGAGACATATATTTTATTTAATTAATAAATATATTTTAACTTTCTAATTATTTTCTACATTCTTTATTTACATTTCTTAAATTCTCTCNTTTATTTAATTAATAAATATATTTTAACTTTCTAATTATTTTCTACATTCTTTATTTACATTTCTTAAATTCTCTTAGATAATGGAGGGTAGTCAACCATATGATTTTATATAACCCCGATACTTCGGTTCATCGATGATTGAAGATATCTTAACAATGTGTAAGATATCCCCGCGTTTTTGTATGTAAATCAAATACATGAGTCTATAAAGACGTATGTAATGAGCATTCTTGACGCCTTCTGGCTTTTTCATAGCACTCGTCGCAGAAAACTCGTTGGAGAAATTTGTGAGAACGTCGGGAGAATCATCATACTATTCATCAGATACTTCATCAANGTCGCAGAAAACTCGTTGGAGAAATTTGTGAGAACGTCGGGAGAATCATCATACTATTCATCAGATACTTCATCAACACTGTCATCGTGGTCATTATCATCAATGCTTTCTTCAATGATCATCTTCACCTCATGTTTAGTCCTCAATATCAAGTTTGCTTTTCTTTGCAGGCATCGCATGATCATCATCAATATTTAAAGCCAACGATCGTTTATTTTGAAGTTCGTCGATTTCACACGAAAGTCTTGTAAGTGTACATTTCGCAAAAAATCGACTCTACCACGCATCGTAGATTTCTCATTCCGTCATTAGCATTAAATATCTCGTCTTGATCTTCTGTATAATCAGTACCCAGCGATGTAGAAAAAGGTATTGACGACATCACTTGCTGGCTCGCAGTAGACGAACGCTTGAAAAATCTTAATATGATCCTTCAATGTATCGCCTTGCATTAACTGCATGTGATCATAGTCATAATGCTTCATAATGTGAGTTCCCTCGCCGTCCGCGATCATATTATGTAGTGTATTTACAGGTTATAATGTTGTCAATACATGCAGGTTCTCAGGGGGTGAAAGAACACTACATTTGTGGGCCCTGCACTTTGAGTGAACTGTGTGGAACATTTATTGTTGATATGAATTGCATTAAATGGGTTCTCCAAACAATCACTTTTCTCATGTTTCCACGCATTGCCACTTTTACTAAAGGTCCTAGCACAGTAACAACATTGTTTTTTATGTAATTTTTGGGCAGTTGTTGAAGGTATGCATGTAGTCGTACATGCCATACTTGATTACAAATCGTCAGTGGTTTGTATTGTCTTCAAGTATTCATGGATTCATACACTTAACTTCTGCACAGTGCTGACTTCTGCCGACTGACTCCTGCCGACTGACTCCTGCAGACAAACTCCTGCAGACTGACTCCTGCCAAGATTTTTGATTATACTTTTATAACAATGTATGCCATCCTCGCATCCCCTGAACAGAACCAGAAGAACTTATACCATACGTGTTAAATGTAAAATTATTAGAACACTCCGAGACCACCCATGTACATCGTTCGCGTGAGTACTGGTGATGGTGGTTGAAAAACACGCAAATACCAAAACACTCACATTTATTTACAAAATTAAGATAAATGAAAATGGGATGAAGAGAAAACTACATATTTTGTAAATTAAAATATGGGAATACTCGGAGAAAACACATTTATCCCGCTCGCAATAGCAGTAACCGTGACACAATTATCGGCATTTTGAATAGCGTCATGCAATCTAGACCTTTACTTTTGTCCACCATCACGGATGATATCTACAGTTTAAAACAAAAAAGTCTCAATCATTTTTATAAAAATATGCATAGAGAAAAATCGTAAGGCAGTCGGGGAAGTATGTTATTTCAATATTGCCCTGTTATATCTTCCTGAGTACATAATAAAATAACTTTTTATGACAGTCAAATTACATCAAGGGTTTGGAAATATTTCTAACTATTCTTAACAATACAAACATTTGTCTCATTGAAATTCATGCCGTATAATTTCGCTTACAACGCAATCACCCTAACTGCTGAATTACGAGTCACTTGTATTAAAATAGCTTCTGCAAAAATCTTCGCTGCTGTATATAAGTTAATCTACACTGCTGGTTTTGTGATAAACAACCCTTCAGAGAGTCGTTATATAAGATAAATAATGCATGTATGTTACATATCTGCTCTTGACTTAAGGCACCTTCTGGGTAACGGTACTTTTTTGTGGTTCCCAACATTGAAGGAAAAGTGTGATCTGTATGAGATTACAAAATCTCAATAACACGGAAGAAATTAAGAAGCAAAGAGTCTACAAAAGTAGACGCACTTAACTTTCATGCATGTTATTTTTGGTAATGTTGTACGTAAAAATATCTTGATCGTAATTTCACAATGATGATAAAAATTTAACCTCATAATGCAAATACTTGAGAGAAATATTTTCTTACCTATGAATAATGTATTTTAATCTTGGTAGCGTGACTGGCGATAACGTATTCATCTTTAAAGTCGGTCTGGTTTTTTAAGATAATTTTCTTCAGCTGAAAATCTGAGAAATTACAAACGCCGCGGAAGTCTGATCATTAACACAATATTCATTCTTGGCTGCGCACGGAATTAATGATCCTCGCATTTTAACTAACAGTACTGCCCAACAATTAGAAAGAAGTATTTACCTTTTAAACTTAAAAGCTTAGTAAAATAAAGAAAAAGATTTTTCTATCAGTATGCTTTCTCGCGAGGTGAAAAACTTGCGGTATCTTTATTTTGTGACAAATTCGGTGTCCTAAGAATTCTTAATTTATATCATAAATTCAAAGTCATTTCAAAGCTCTAAAATAATTCGTAATCGTTCAAATAAAATAAATAAGAAAATGGAAACAAAGGAAGCGTGTAAAAGTAAATTTAAGCCTACTTAATGTCGATTTACATAACCCAAACAATATAAAAAAATTTAATAACTGTATTCAAAATATTACTAGTATTTGTAACCTTAATATCACATGAAAAACTATTTTAACTACTGTGGTTTTTAATTATTTTTTTTGTTTGTATATATACTGCGCATTAATAGAAATTAAAAAGTATTTCAATTATCAGAATCCGAAAAAAAGGGTTCGCTTTAGCCGCGTGACGGGCTTTATTTGTAACTGATTACGAGAGAGAAGAAGAAAGTCACATTTTCAGCAATTAAATATTTACGTGCAGTGGCACTCAGATGTTGCAGATTAAAATTATCCAATCTGTTACGTTATCTTGGTTCGTACCCAGTGTACATAGCGCACATTAAGGTTATTTGTTGTTTGTGCTTTACACTGCGAGATTCAGTGTCCAATCACCTTTCTTTCAGGTTAATTGATTTGTAAGATGCACTATTGATGAGAATTATGGTAGGTCCATATCTTGATCGTGAATACAAAGTCCGCAGATTACTTAGTTGTGAGAGCGAAACAAGTGTCGTGTATTCTCAAGTACAGAATTCATCAAAATAGTTCTTATTTTCAAGAGCTAATACATAAATTAATATGGATATTAAAGCGTAAATCATTCTTTAGAGATGGAAAAATGCAGTAGTTATCTTTATAACCAAGACTCATATCTACTTAATGGAGTGTCCTGGGCACATGTCCGTAGACAGTACCCACAACCCACCATATGCATTGAATAAACGTGTTGCCTGAGTCACAAATACACAGGTTGAATAAAACATCAACGCACTGGCATGGTGATTGGGCCACTGAATATGAATATACTATTGAAAGAACGGAACCGTATGCATTGTGCTCCGCGGTTTTAAAGCCGATTTACTGGATATTGCGTGGTAATTATTGCCACTTATGTTGCCCTTGGCGTAATCGTGCAGTGAGTCGAGCAAGAGTATGACTGCACTACATCCGTCAGCCACCATCTCGTCATACAGAAATCAGATAAAAATGGAAGAGGTGTGTGCGTGCCTTCAATGCTCACAATCCGTTCCATTCCTTGTATTTCGAGGTCTCGCGCGTGGGCCACCACACTACCGGAAATCATTTTGGTATGTTTTCCGGTTCTCAATGCCCCATTTTTTCTAACAGGTAGTAATAAAAAACACTAGTTCATAAATTTAGGATAATGCAAAAAATACGAAATCTGAGAGATAGTAGTTGCTGTAGGAGGGATGTATCAATTCGGTATAAAGCTGGACAAAATATGGGAACTACAATAACGACAACAATAGCAGGTCTTTATGCACTAACTGCATTACTAGCATAAAAATATTCTGTGTACTCTTACAACAAATATCTGTTTCAAACAGAAACATTTTTTATGGGCATCAAGACTATCTTTATTGGAGTGTAACATGGCAATACACTTCATTGTTATACCATTGTTATATTTATATACAAACACATATTCATATACTCATATACAGGATGAGTCGGGAATAGTGCGTTAATTTTACGAGGTGATTCCTTGCGAGAACGAGATCAAAAATGTATTTGGGCATTTTTCGATAAAGTGAGAATTGTGGCTGTTACGTGCCACTGAAAATCGAATTTCAAATTACATTTCGCCAAATGTTTCCGAAACAATTTGAGACTAAGCAACACAATTCCGAACAGTGCTGCTGGAAAGGAATACCTTCAACCTGTTATGAGTGTAGTGAAAACCACTCCCCCATCGCTAAGTAATTGGCGGTTACTTTCGAAACAATGAGATGTAATGCACGTTTGCAAACAGTATGTTATTGAGAATTTAGAAGAAGAAAAAAAAGTCGTTTTGTTGGCACTTGCTAAGGCTAACCGTTTTCGCGATATAAACATTTGAATGGTTAAATATGTGNCGCTAAGTAATTGGCGGTTACTTTCGAAACACTGAGATGTAATGCACGTTTGCAAACAGTATGTTATTGAGAATTTAGAAGAAAAAAAAAAGTCGTTTTGTTGGCACTTGCTAAGGCTAACCGTTTTCGCGATATAAACATTTGAATGGTTAAATATGTGCGTAAGAATGCCTGAGGGGTATAAAAACTGACGTACAATATAAGAAGGCATTGACATGCCTTATTACTGATTGGGAGCAAAGCTACAAACTATGTAGGAGTAAAATTATTACTAAATATTTTAATTTAGTGACAATACTGAGCACTCGATTCATCATATCACATGTTTAATAAATGTCTGATTCTAATATAACAGCTTCAGGTGAATAGTTGAGACACCTGCGTTCAGAGGGCGTGATCCCTCTTCCCTGCCAATTGGGCGGCCGTAGCGCGGTATGGCCGCAAGGCTAAGAGCGCTACGTAAAAATAACAAAAGTATGGCTGAAAGGCTGTATGTTTGCGTATACCTACCTGCATTATACACTAAATGCATGTCTGCAAGTTCCTGTAACGAGCGTTGCTCAATCTTTGGCAATCAGGCATGAATTGTAAACAGTGACAAATGCCGCCGTCGACACATCACAGGCGAGTTCGTATTGTGTTGCACGCTAGCGCCACCAATCGTCGACGCGGAAAAGAGTTGTTTGTTATGGAAACTTAAGTAGTTTACTTACACGATTCTCACACGTATTTCTCGTTCAAGGTACCGTGGCACCTGAAATATGCATTTACTACCGTTAGTTCCCTGTCTCATAATTCTTAGTTTAAAGTTCTCTTCCATCTGAATAATTTTGTCCTTAACGTTTACATAGGTTACAGACCTCAGTTACGCACGCATTAAATGCACATTCGATTTCAATTAATTCTGCTACTGACTGTGCGTCTTTAGAACGTAATGGTTATGGTTTTAATTCATATAAGGATAACTACATGCTACACAAAGTAAATATTGCATGCTAAAACAGTATATTACGGCGGGAGACAAGCATTAGAAGAGCCTTTCAGTTTCACTCTCTACGTTTCTTCAGTTCTACGCCTCACTCACATGGACAAACCTCGAGGAAAGCCTGCCTTAAACTGTTCTACTTTATACAGGCTGGTAAGTAACAAATACGGATAAAGCTGGAACACCGACGCGTTATAAGAAGCTCGGGTGAGCTATAGTACGTGCCCACTTTCGCTGCCTGCGTTCATTAAACTTAATCGTATTGCCCTTTTTATATACATATGCGTGTCTATTTACAGAGTGTTGCTATACGGCAATAACTCTCAAACGTACCTAGACTAAGCTGAACTTTGGTGTCCTGCTGGAGCCATTTCATGATAATGTAAGATGAACTGATACCTACAACAATGCCATGATAGTGTTTTGGATCGTTGAGTATAAAACCTTTAAGAGCGAAGAAAAAAAACACAATGTAATGTGTAAGTCAATTTACTACTTTTATTGATCGTGTACACAATGAGTGTGCTCATTATTTTCACCGTAACTAACAAATAGCTGATCAGTGATTAATTTTCTTTCTAGCTCCCATACTTGGCAAAGAAACACTGCGGACATACATACGTTATTTGTCTCTTATGTGTTTTGTTTTTTCATACAAATTTTGCACAGGTAAAATTTGCGTGACTGTGATCCTAATCAGTTCTCTAGTTCTAGTTTATTTGCATGTTATGATTATGTTCAGTGTTTTAATTTTGTACGCAGGAGTGGTTGACTTGAACGAGTTCCATATACGTATTTTTCACATATTATAATTGCGATCTTTGAATGATTTTTGTAGTAGTAATAAATGTCTGTGATTGTTTTTACATCGGTGCTCGAAGAAGGGAGCAGCTTCCGGTTCGCGAAACTCAAATGTCGTCCTCGAAGGAGGTTTGTTGTGTTCGTCTCTGTTGTCTTGGTGTATTTATAATATCGTTAAAGCTTATTCTATATATGGGCATGTACTGTCCCCGTTATTAATCTGTTTCATTACTCCTTTTTTTTTGTCTTTTTCTTTGTGATATCTAACTCACATCACCCTGCAAAATTATATCTGTGTTATTTCCATTTTTACTGACAAAGCTGGTATGAACTCCTTTTTAGCCTACTTTCCGAAGGAAATAAAGGATTGCAAGATCACTTTCCTGTCTCCGCGTGTGTGTGTGTGTGTTCCCTCTATCAACCCTTTTCAATTTTTGAACGTGTGAACCGAATTTCACCTAAGTAAGGACACCTGACTTTTATACTTTTCAATCACGCCGGTCACTTTCTTTCAAAAGGGTGACCATTAAAAATTATTGTGATATGTCATATCTCGGAAACCATTCAACCGATTTAAACAACATTTTGTATGCTGACATCGCAAGTTGTAAGCATTTAATTCAGAGGTGAACATTATTGTTAGTCCGCCATTAACGCCACATGAAAAAATTAAGTTATTACGTTATAATCTCGAAAACTACTAAACAAATTTTTGGAAAATTTGGCACGTTAGCAAAGCTATTTAAGGTCATGTTAACGTATTTAATCTAAATTGATAAGGGATTTATTTTCAAAATGGCAACCATACAAATATTTTAGGATAATTCGGGATAACTACATACTATTTAACCAATTTCAAACAAATTTTGTATGCTGTATCTTTTGTATATATTACAACCATCATGTACGTCAACAGCAACCAGTTTTGTCCGCCATTTTGTTAGATAGTGCTACATTAATTTATAAAGTTTTTGTGTTATACATCGGGAAGCAATTTACAGATTGCTACCAAATTGGGCAAACAAGTTGTACTATGGCATTTGATATATAATAATATGTTACAAGCAAGTCAAACTTATTTTCAAAATGGTGGCCATCTAGCTACTTTAGTATAGTATGCTATATATTCTAAACCATGTAAACAATTCCAGCCTAACTTTGTATGCTGAGAGCATATATAACAAACATAAAATATATCGCCACGGAGCCTCTTTTGTCCTTCATTTTGTAAGATATTGCCAAACGAATAAATGATATTTTATGTAATATCCCGGAAAACAATTAAACAACTCCTACCAAATATTGCAAACCAGTAGTACTGTGGTAGATAATATTAACTGATATATCACACAATTTTTTTCAAAATTGTAGCCATATATCTACGTATGTTATATCGTCGAAACCATATAATTATTTCCAATGAAACTTTGTATGCTGGATGTATATGTTACAACCATCAAATGTGTCCATACAAATTTATTTTGTCCACAAGTTTGTATAATAGTATCAAATGAAAATAAAATAAAATTACGAGGTATATCCTAAAAAAGAACCGATTTTACCAAAATTGGCTATCAAGTAGCTCTGAGGCATGCTATGTAAACTGTATTCTTCAGAGGGTCAGACACGCATATTTTCAAAATGGTGGCCATAAAAAATTTAGGCTCAAAATATTTTATCAACGAAACTACAAAAAAAAATTAACTTTACTTTGTAGGATGACAGTATCTATTATATCCATAAAAATTGTTCGCGCAAATCCTTATTTCTCCGCCATTTTGTAAAATAGCCTCACATGAAATTATACATTTTTAATGTCGTATCTCGGGAAACAATCAAAGGATTTCTTTCAAGTTTGGCGATGAAGTTTTACTGTTTAAGCCATAATAATTTTTATGCTTTAAATGTGTAAGTGTCTTATTTTCCGAATAGCGCCCATACAAATTTTTTAGCTTAGTGTGTTATATCTACGAAACTATATAACTGATTTAAATTTAACTTTGTATATTGTATCTATGATAATCATCTCATCAAATGTGCTATTATGTAACCTTTTTTTTTTCCTCATTTTATGAAGATCGTGACATGAAAAATGGATATTTTATGCAATATCTCGAGGAACAATCAACCGATTTATACCAATATTTCACACAAGTATTGCTACAGTAGGGTATGTACATTAACACGTGTTATGTGTGGTAAGCATATTTTAATTCGGTTTATAAAAATTATTTAGTATAATATTTTATATCTACAAAACTTTTTAACAAAATTCAACCAAATTTTGTAAGTGAACAGAATTAATTATAAGCATAATTTATGCTTACGGACGTCCTCTTTTTTTTGGGTTTTTTTTTTGGAAAATATTGTCAGGTGAGTAAAGTGAAACATTTTGCCATATTTCCGGAACAATTCAACATATTTCCACCAAATTGTGCACAACTGCAGAAGGCTATGTAAAGTTACGTGTTTTTTAAATGGCGTCAAACAATAATTTTCAAAATGGTGGCTATATAAATATTTTTTTTATGTTTGGCAAATATATTTAACAATTTCACAAATGAAATCAAACTTTTTATACTTACAGTACCTATTAGAAATATCGTGTACACAGGCTCTTTTAGGCTATTTATTAAGATAATAAGGCTTATAAATATACGGTTTTTATGCCATATCTCGGACACCAACCGATTTCCGCCAAATTTTTTCACACAAGTAGCATTATGATAGGCCATGTAAATTTATGTGCTTTTAGTGGCTCAGGCACTTATTTTCAAAATAATGGCCATTCAAATATTTCAGGTTTGCAAACCCGCTCATTCAAAACATTAGAGTGATTACATCCGAAGTTGGTGCTCCGAATCCTACTTGCGTGAAGCAGTTGATTGCACGCTACCTTAATTCAACGAGTTTTTCTGAATTCGAATCCCTGGTAACTCACTTGTGTATATTAAATGTATTGGTACTGTTTCACATGTTTTTTTGTTTCATCTCTGTTGATATTGTTGTCAATGAGAAGTCAACGCCTACCTACCATCTAAACATTTAAGAATTTCACTAAAGTTTATTTGCAACCATGTAAAGGAAAGTAGGTTCGTAAGTTATCAGAAACTTCTTGTTATTTTAATTAGTTTGGTTTTCATAATTTTTTTTTTTTTAGAATCTGTGTACTATGCCATGTATAACACGTATCTGCAGTGGCGTTTGTCTTAAATAATATATCATTCTTTCGTTAGGGCTTTGAATATGTAAGGCTGTTAATTTTAATTTGCTATCAGGCAGACATAATCGCTGTCTAATAATATAATAACAAAATTTGGTTTTAAAAAAAAAATTGTGAAAATTGCTTTTATTTTGATACATCTGTGACGTAAAAGAGCAACAAAATGTAGGTCTTCAATCAATAACGTGACGTACAATAGCAACAATGTACAGGTCTACACACTGGCATACCTCTTTCGTTTAGTAATTATTTGGACACCTGCGCGGTGGGTAAAGGCGGCAAATATCCCTGTTGAAATGCGGCATTCAAACGAAAGAAGCAAATGTATATTACCGCTAATTTGTGCCAGTAATAACTGCGCTATTTTAAACAGCAAACCCTATTATACTGGGGACGTGATTACTCACTACTGTGCCTCATTGTCGACTGAATATCATGAAACCAGGGCACTGCCTTTGCTTAACGGTCACATCGCTTATATTTTGAAGACTGTACAGTATGTTTCTTTTGTCTGATTAGTGACATTTATTTGCAGTTTGATCTGCTTCATTAAAAATAATATATATTCAAATAAAAAATGCTACTCATCTAAATTTTATATAAAAGAATGTTTTCAAACTCCGCTGAAAACCTAATAAAAAATTTGTTCGGAAGATATATTTGCAATCTAATCCTGAAAAAAAAACTCGTATAAGCACATTCAAATGTACGGGCTTAAAAAAAACCTATGTTGTCAAAGAAAACTGGAAACTTGTTTATATGCATTCTAAGTGACTAAATAAATATATGTAAAAATAAAACTTTTATACTGGTGAAACCCATCCCCTACTTAGAAAGGTGCGTGTCTTCTTCCATTTACATAAATGTATAATTTTTGGCAAGTAATTAATTTGCAATTATTAATAATGGATCGCATATCCAACATGTAAAATTGCTCTCTTGCTTAGAATGCCTCCGCCTTATAACTTGCAAAGAAACGTTTCAAATAACGTTATTGTAGTACTTCAGAGTTAGGCCACAATGAGTTGGACACTATCGTGGCCCAGGCACTGAACTGATGTGCTGCTAACTGGCAAGCCGTGCATGAAATAGTACAGAGGTAAATGTGTCAGTATTTATTAGGAAAGCAATAAGAGATAAGTATTTGTCACATGGAGAGGAAAACTGCATTGTCTGCATTGCTCTGTGAAGGGTGGGGCAAATGGAAACGTAGCTTGTACAGTCAACTAACTATAGCAGTAGAGGTATACACCACGTGTCATTTCACGTAGCACCTCTGCGGAAGTCAATCAACGTTTGCGGGAAAAAAGAACTGCATTTATATAGAAAACAATTACAGTTGATGTTCTGACACCGTGAGGTGAACATAGATTTGGTAGCGCTCTCTAGTCATACCACGAAGATGAATTGCGAAAACGAAGTGCTGCCTTTGACCTCAACGGTCATAGAGCCGCGACCTGCATCATCGCTAACTGGTTGTCGCCAGTGTCAATTCTGCGATCAACTTTTCACCTATTGTAAACTGCTCATCGGCATGAGAGAATGGTCTGTACGAAGAGTCCTTTTCTTGCCATGAAGCATTACTACATTGGTCCCATGCAGTTTGTGCAAGGCGATACATTGAAAGAACATACCGAGATCTCCAAGGATTCGGCTACTAGGAGCCAGATAGTGTTGCTGGCAATACCTCTTGCTGCATCGATAGGTACCGATTCGATAGGTGATTATGATGAGATAGTTAATGTTAAAGACGAAATGAGCGTAGTAGAGTCGGTTTGTGTGGAATGTACACTTGCAAGACTTTCGTTTTAAGTCGACGAACTTAAAAATAAACGGTTGTCAGCTCTATATACTCATAAGAAGACAACTCTTGCTACAAAAGAAAGTAAATTTAATATAGAATACAAAACAGCTGGTGAAGATGACAATTATTAGAACCATTATGAAAATTAACATGAAGACAGTGATAGTGCTGAAGACGATGATGGCGATTTTCTCGATGCACTGACACACCCCTCCAGCACATTTGCTGCAACAGGCGACATGAAGAAGGCAGAAGATGCCGAGAATACTGGATAGCTATTTCCCTAAGACCCTAATGAACTTGTTGATAGACTCAGATATTTGATTGACCTTTAAAAACGTGGGGATTTCGCGCACATTAACGAGATATCTTCAATCAATACTAAACTGAATGATCGGGGATATATCGCACTATCTGATGAACTGCTTTCTTCTAAAATTGTAATTACAAAATAATAAATTATTATTTTTAAATAATTGGTTTTTCTTTATTTATGTGTGTCGTGTCCGTTTTCCCCCGCAACTTTAAAGTTGCGCTATAAAAACTTGACTATTAACGGAAACATCTGCATAGAAAATTATAAAAAATACTTTAGTATAAAATATGTATGGAGTGTTGACTGCAAAGAAAACATTAATTCTGTCTACATGTTCAAATTTGGAGAAAGTTTGCGAACAAATGAAGGATTGATCGAATGATCGATTGAAAGATTGGCATTGATCGAAGGATTCGAATTGATCGAAGGATTGGGATTGTTAGAAGTATTGAGATTGATCGAAAGATTGTGATTGATCGAAGGATTGGGATTGATCGAAGAACTGGGATTGATCGAAGGATTTACATGAATTGCTGTGAATTGCAGAGGAGGATTCCAAAGGATTGGGATTCATTGAAGGAAGAATTGGTATTTATTCAGAGATTGTGATTGATCGAAGGATTAGCATGGGTTGCTGCGGATTGCAGAGTGGATTGCGAAACATGTAGCGCGGATTGCAGAGCTTGCGGTAGGCATTGCGGAGTGTGCGGAGTGGATTGTGGAGTGGATTGCAGAGCATGCTGAGCATATTGTGGGGTGTATTGTGGAGCAGATTGCATAGGATTGGTTAGGATTCGTATGAATTGGCGTGAATTGGTGTGGATTGGTGTGTTGATTGATGTGTGGATTGGAGTGTGGTTTCATGTTTGGATTGGAGTGGATTTGTGTGGATTGGTGTAGTTTAGTATGGATTGCTGATTGTGGTGTTGATTGTGGTGGTGGCTGTGGGGCTTATTGTGGCGCTGATTGATGAAAATATTGTGACATTGCTCGAAATATTTATGAAAAATAAGTCTTTAATAAATTGTTAAAAATTTTAAAAATACCTCTTGGATATTATTATTTTTTTATTTTATACCCATTTTTAGAATTTATATTTACGTTTAAGGTTAACCAACATAATGGGCAAGGGGTCAAGGTCACAGATGTGAGGTCAAGGTGAAGTTCACCTAGATCTAACATGTTGGTTGGAGTCATCAGTGCCACCTTGGTATTTAAAATGTAATGGCAAACGAGAAAAATAACAATATGGTTGATGGAATGCATTCTACAGAATGAGCATCGATGATGAGAAGGGGAGGGAAATGTTAATACAATGTGATTGATTGGATATGGTCAGTCGTCTGCTGGATATGGTGCTGTGGTTGACTTACAGAAATGTAAGTTTTTAAAAATAATATTAAAAAGTAATTCATAACAATGTTTTTTTTTTTACAAATTCTTGGAAAATTTTGAGATTTTTTACGACTTTTTTGGTTTAATGTCAAAAGTTACCAGGTCATGGTCAAATGTCAGGGTTACTTAGATCCAAGATGGTGGCAGTAGTCAGTTATGCAATGTGCTCACTGACTTTAATGAATTTATTCATTTTTTACAGTTTTTTATCAGGTTTTTGTATTGTAGTTCATCGAAGGTCATATTTATAGGGTCAATGTAACCTGTGCCAAGCATGGCAGTTGGGTCATGTAATAACATTGTTGCTGGTCGGTTCCATTCCCTCGTCCCCTCTAAGCCAAAACATGAAAAATTTTAATTGATAATTTTTAAAATACGTTTTTTTAAATAAAAATATTAATTTTTTAAAAATAATTTTTAGCATTTTTTAGAGTTTTTGAGAATTTTTAAAATAGGTATGCCAATTTTTGGGTTTGAGGTCATCCATGGTTATATTAATGGTATCAAGGTTAAAGGTCGAGGTCAAGATAACCAATAGTCGGTTCCGGTTCCGATCCCAGATCCTGTGTATCGATTTGGCATACCCTAACCTATAAAACTTATATGGCTATGACGGCCATGCTCTGCCTTCGTGAAGCGAGCCTCTCAAATCCTTTCGATGAGCCTAAAAGTACCTTTTTGCGGCTCGTTTTTGCAGCTGGGAGGATTGGTGCTTTTTTTTTTTTTAGGAAAGAACGGGATTTTTGAGGGAAAAAAGGAAACTTTGAGAGTAAAAGAGAAATTTTAAGGAAAAAATGGCGACCGGGGACCGGAATGACAGAGCATGAACAGCTCCGAGCTCCGGTCCCAGGTGCCATTGTTCCTGACTCCCCAAATTTTTACTACTTTGGTGATATCGAAAACCAGGGGAATTGGAACAGACTAGTCAAATATCTTTATTTAATCATTATGCACTAGAAATGACACGACTTAATTGTTACTAACTGGATTCTACAAATATGTATGACATATTGTATACATGTTTTACATATCCAAAAGCTTGAATAAAATATTATTTCATTGTGGAGAGATCATTGACTAAGAAATGTAATTTATTGCACTGATTTCTGAATAACAAGACTTATAGAACAACCAAAAGAAATACTCGAAGCAATAACAATAATTCCAATACATGAAGTTCCGACAACAGACACTCGGGGACTTGATGTTATAGATTGCGAGCGTTGCCTGACCCGACAATAAAATCTTGAGATAAATACTGAGTCATAAAATCACTTTGATAACAAAAGTCTATATGCAAGATTTCCAAATAAGTCCTTGTCATTTTTGATGTAGCATAGGAATTAGTGATGACTGACACGGAAATATGTGCACCATGTGTAGCAAAAATGTCGGGGTGAGAGTGAGGACATTGACCTTAACCAATTCCGGCGCATTGCGCATTCACAGCAGTCTTCGTTCGAGAAATGGCGAAGAGAAATGGAAGTGTTGAAGGAACTCGTTGGGGGTTGGCTGCTTTATGACTAAGATGGGTTTGTCCGCAGCCGGATAAAGTCGCCCAATACATCAAGCCTTTGGGGATAATGCTGTGAAAGAACTCAGCGTCAGGAATTGGTTCCAGAAGTTTAGGTCAGGAGATCTGTCTCTTTTTGATGGACCCCAAAGTGGGTGGCCAAAGGTCCTGGATGACGAGACCCTGTAGGCGGCCATAGAGGAGGACAGCAGCCAAACATGTGGTAAGTTTGCCGAGCGCTTCCAGTTGTCTGATGAAACAGTCAGATTTCACCTGCGTCGCATAGGTAAAGCGTTCAAGTTGAGTGAGTGGGTACCCCACACACTGTCGGAAGCCAACAAGCACCAACGAGTGACAGCCTGTTTCTCGTTGCTTTCTCGGCACTGCAGTGCACCTATATTCGATCGAGTGCTCATCGGTGGCGCAAAGTTGGTCCTCTATTGCCTCACATCGCAAGACCACCATTATACCAACGTAAGAACATGTTATCTATTATGTGGAATAGTCACCAAGTGTTTCACTACGAGCTGCTATCAATAGGCCAAACCATCACTGTGACCTGTACTCGCAGCAATTGGGACGTGTACAGCAGACACTAAAGCAAGAGGATCCAGCGTTGGTTAGTCGTAAGGGTGTACTATTCCTTTACGACAATGCTAGGCCACATGCGGCACGGGTGGCCAGGGATAAGATACAACGACTTCACTGGGAGACACCATGTCATCCGCCGTACTCCTGAAACCTTGTGCCAACATATTATCACCTTTTCCGTCCCCCGTACAATCATCTTCATGGGAAATATTCCGCCAATAAGGCAAACTTGCGGCAGGCTCATACAGATTTATTTGCGTCTAAGACCCCTGATTTTTAATGCCAGAGCATTGCGCAACTGGGGCACGTTGGCATAAGCTGCTGGTTGTCTCTGGGGAATACTTTGATGACCAACTTGACGATCTAAAACAGCAATAACTTCGTCGGTTACCTTGTAGATTATTAAATTTATCTTTAATATTGGCTTAAGTGTCAGTGAGGATAGAAATAGTAATTATGACTGTGATTAAAGAATATAAATAATCTAAATATTAATTTGTGCCTTATTAATTTAATGAATTGAACATGTTTTTAATTTAACTGTACAAAATGTTGTATACATCCATTTTTAGAACTTTAAGTAATGAATAGGAAGGCCACATATCAATAATAATCAAACAGATAAATTCATTAATATATATTTAGAGATAAAATATAATTTTTCTAATTTTTTATATTGCAGCCAATAGTTTTTCTTATAAGCAAAAGGGACCACTATGCAGAATCTGCAACGTGCATGTTGGCAGTGGTGTGTGGTGAACTGTTGCAAGGTAAGCTTGTGCTTCCTCAGTGCTGTACATTCTCGGTGCATGCAGTTGGAGCCAGTAACCACCGTGCTGCCTAGGACAACTGAATGCATTCCGACCACTCACACGAGAGCAGTAGGGGACCTCTTACACACGTCCTGTGGCGTCAGCTGGCGAACAACCTTCAAGTGGTGGAAGTGTAAACTGGCAAGCAACATGGTACAGCACAGAACTAACGCCAGCTTACCTTGAAACAGTTCAACACACGCCACTGCATGTTGGTATTGTTAGTAGTCCGTTATCACAGCTTAATTACACGACTGCACATTTTGTTTATTTAAGTGGTATCCCGTGGACTATTATTTTGTAGGTTGGTTCCGCCAGTAATAATTTTAGTACTCCATTCAGTTACCCACGCAGCAAAAGACTATGGTTTAACATACACCAGTTTTTAATATTTCATATTTATTTACAGCATAAGTTCACTCAACTCGCAGATTGTTTCTATCGCCTTTAGCAGTCGTTTCCATGAATGGGCTGTACTCATATACACTTACCATACATTTTAGGAGGAAATATTTTACGGAGTTTGCTGATACATTTTTCTATCGGGCCGTATATAATTTCAAAAGGTATTCAATCTCTCCCATTGTACATTTTGTTCAAGACGCTTCAGCGATGTGGAGACTAAATGTAGCCAGATTTGTGGAACTGAGTAGGCAGCCGCATGTTATTTATTAACTAAAGTTTTATTCAAGACTGAGCAGCAACAGCAGTTTTGTTGGCGAAGGTACTCCACGCAATATAGTACACTGCGACACTAAAATTCCAGTTTTCATTTAAGTTCTCTGTTCAATTCGGACGATGCGTTAACTTCAAACATTTCAATTCGAGTTAACGTTTTTCAAAGATTGTATTATATTTCTGCTGACGGAAATAAGAATTTTCGAACATAGTATACGAAGCGGATTTATTAACTAAAATTAGGTTTTCTGACCGCAAATGGTCAAAATTTAAGTCTGAACGTTTTGGTGCAAATAAAAACAGCTTTTAAAAATGTTCTCTGCCAATTTTTTCTTCAATTTTTTACTATAACTTCGAAATGGTAATGAAGTTATCGATGACAAAATATTTCTCTGTATATTCCCGTTTTCTTCCGAGGCCTGGTTATATTTTTAGTTTATTGTCTCAACAGCTGACAAATTTAATATTTATAATGCAATTATATCAGGTGTTTAATATGCAAAGTTGGACAAAATTCCAAATACGTGTCTTTGTTTATTGTGCTGATGCTGATTCAGTCAAAATATGTACTTCAGTTAAGATCTCAACCTTAAGTATAAAAGTTTAAATATAAATTTAAACATGTCCTTGAATTTACAAATGTTACTTCTGTTAGTAAGACTTTATCAAAAAGGAGATTTAATAATGTTTTCTAACTTAATTAATTATATATGATCAATTATCCCTTCTTCTTAGCAAGTAAGGCCACGTACCTTAAAGTTATGGTTATTTTATGGTATTGTACAACTGTTGTACTATGTTGATACGTCGCTTTAACTGCTTTCTTTTGTTGTTCTAACTGTTTGAGAGAATAGAAACNCAAAATATGTACTTCAGTTAAGATCTCAACCTTAAGTATAAAAGTTTAAATATTAATTTAAACATGTCCTTGAATTTACAAATGTTACTTCTGTTAGTAAGACTTTATCAAAAAGGAGATTTAATAATGTTTTCTAACTTAATTCATTATATATGATCAATTATCCCTTCTTCTTAGCAAGTAAGGCCACGTACCTTAAATTTATGGTTATTTTATGGTATTCTACAACTGTTGTACTATGTTGATACGTCGCTTTAACTGCTTTCTTTTGTTGTTCTAACTGTTTGAGAGAATAGAAACTACTCACTTATCAATACAGCTGTAATAGTGACCAGCTTTTCAAAAGGAGAAAAATTTAATATAAATATCATTTCTTACTTTTGCACTTGTTAACATTTTATGTTGAGCACCAAAAACTATTCTGAGCCAACAATGTGAAGTTGCCCCCTAGGTAAAGTGATGGTAAAATTCGTAAGGGCAGAGACGCCATAAAAAAGTAGCGTGTTTGAAATGCGAGGGTTAGTTTAACTAACTGGCACGTCGCCTTTCACTTGGCGGCTAAAACATTTCTCGGCAATGACCGATGGCTTCCACAAAGTACGCATCATGCGACGGCACGCTACTGTAAGCTGCCGTCCTTCTCTTCTCGCACGTAGGCACAAGATTGATGACTGGGAATGCAAAGAGCTTCAGAAATGNACACAAGATTGATGACTGGGAATGCAAAGAGCTTCAGAAATGCTCTGATACCTTTCAGTAAAGTTGAACAAGCCACGAGCATTCTCGTATATACAAACTGCTACTTCGTAAAAGCGGGTCATTTTTACGGGTATGTTGATGAAAAAGCAGTTAGATATAGTATCACTTATATCGTAATTTAGGAGGTAGGATTTTAAAACAGAAATAAATACCGNCGATGGCTTCCACAAAGTACGCATCATGCGACGGCACGCTACTGTAAGCTGCCGTCCTTCTCTTCTCGCACGTAGGCACAAGATTGATGACTGGGAATGCAAAGAGCTTCAGAAATGCTCTGATACCTTTCAGTAAAGTTGAACAAGCCACGAGCATTCTCGTATATACAAACTGCTACTTCGTAAAAGCGGGTCATTTTTACGGGTATGTTCATGAAAAAGCAGTTAGATATAGTATCACTTATATCGTAATTTAGGAGGTAGGATTTTAAAACAGAAATAAATACCGNATGAAAAAGCAGTTAGATATAGTATCACTTATATCGTAATTTAGGAGGTAGGATTTTAAAACAGAAATAAATACCGAGAAAAATATTATTTAATAGCTTATGTGTAAAAAAAGAATCTTGCAAAACGTTTTGTATTGCAGGTCTTCATTTCAATTGTAAAAGATTGTATGGACACGAAATTTCCACACATTATATTTATAAATGAATATGTGCATTATTTGGAGAGGACCGAGGTCTTGGAAGTTCTTTTCTACGTATATAAATATATATATATACTCATTTTTCCGGACCTTGGTAGCATATAATTTTTTACTTGGAATAAATATACCAAACGTACACTATCTGTCGTTAACAGGAAAAGGTACTGAATAAGCTCATTTGCTGTACAGGACATATGTCAAGTGTTTTTTACGTTGCTGAAGACATCAAACGTAATTTGAAACTCAATACATTTCCAAGATGATTTAAATGATAATAATGTATTTGATTTGTTAAGTAAACAAATATCAAATGCAATGTGTTTTACTGTTTGTTACTATATGAAAATCGCTTCTTCCTTGCCATTAGAGAGTTTGTACTTGTATATTATGGAAAATAAGGTTGAACGTCATCAGTTTGAATTGTACAAAAATTTAGGTAAGCGGTACTAAAGCTATAACTGTTACTTAATATTTTTCATGCCGTAAAATCTATGTGAAAGTATTATATATTTTACTGCAGTGCAATTAGTAGGAGTATATAAATTTTGTATTAAAATCTCGGCTATATTTCTGATTGTTGATAAAAAAAAAATTAAAAATTAAAAAAAAAAAAAAAATATATATATATATATATATATAGAGGTAAATAAATTCTACGAATTTAAGAAAAGGTTCTTTGGCCAACAATATTTCAGGAAAAGGAAACTGAGAGGCGAACTCCAGAACATTTATGAATGCAGTGACTACGATAGCAATGATGATAGTCCGGAGCATCACAGGGATAAGCGTAAATAATCGAATTCAAAATACGAAAATTAAGAAAATATGCCATTCACAAGGCAAGGTTATATTTACAAAGGCCAGCATGAGCACCTGGATTGAGCTTATATGAAGAAGGCATGGAACCGAATCGTGTAAATAGCAGATCACAGAGAATATCCGCCAAAGTGCTGGAAGGCATTTGGATAACGACACTTTAGGAGACAATATGTATAGAAAAATAAGTTTTTCCAGTAGGAAGAAGAGAATAATTGAAAAAAAATCTCGTTACTTTTTCTATTAGAAGTACCTTTTGTTGGATATTTTACAATTAAATAACGTCTTCTATTGCGCTGATGCCCGCAAATATATCGCGTCAATAATATGTGCACAGAAATGTACTGCACATAACAAGTTTTCGCATACGAATGTTTAAAATATTGATGAGCATGCCTACTATTTCTTGAGTATTCTGGATTGGCTTCCCGATACATGACTTAGGCAAACAATATTTTTGTCGCACGTACCTTTAAGGGTGAAAATATGAAAATCACGCCAGTAACTCTTTGAAATGCAAAATTGCATAATGCCAAAAGTCAATTAAGAGGTAAACAGTAGGGTACGGTTGTAACAATTTTGCTTTGATCGCTCGTAGCATTACCATTCTGGCTGTAAACAACAAATACGTCGCTTGACTTAGAAGAGTACTCACTTGTCACTGGTAGGCCCAGATGCAGCAGTTGCCAGACAGGAGACGTTTCACAAACCGTGTGCCACTGTTATGACAACTCCCAGAGCTGTGGTTTTGGAGGAAGGTGATTGACACTGTTGTCTAAAGGACCAATTTACTACTGAAGTAAACACAGGGCGATTGGAGTTCAAAAAAACAATCTAGTTTTATTATTCCTTGAACAAGTTATAATTCACTCACGAGCTCTAGAGACAACTCCTTCCCGTTTATACAAAGGGGGG
>NQII01002961.1:85854-185367 GCA_002778355.1 Clitarchus hookeri
CCCCCCTCAACCAACCAATGTGCCAGTGAAACGGTCTCAGAGGCGAGAGAAAATAACCTACACAAAAACTAGTTACTGTGTTTACTTACCTCTTAAGTACACAAATTACGTAGGAAAAATCTCAAAACGTAAATTATAATATTAACGAAGCAACTCAAGAAAGAATTCGATCAAAAATACTTACTTTTGTGTGACAAAACACAATAGGTCCATCTACAAGCGAACAAAGCGCGTGGAGGGCAACGCAACACTGCCGATCAGGTCCCTACAGGCAAGCCGCCTGTCTTTCCCCTTGTACCCCTCAACCAACCGTGGATAGATTTGCGAATANGGAGGGCAACGCAACACTGCCGATCAGGTCCCTACAGGCAAGCCGCGTGTCTTTCCCCTTGTACCCCTCAACCAACCGTGGATAGATTTGCGAATATTCGAGTTGTAACAACCGTACCCTGTTACAACCGTACCCAGTCTCCCCTAATCATACGTGATAAAAAATAGCTTTATCTTAGGAATTTAGTACATTTAAGGAATTAACTTAAATTACATCTTGAATTCCTGTATAAAATNAAAAATAGCTTTATCTTAGGAATTTAGTACATTTAAGGAATTAACTTAAATTACATCTTGAATTCCTGTATAAAATCACTGTCACAAATATGTCAGAACGTATACACTGCATAAGATATATTACACGTGTAAATAATACAGCGAAATTCACAGCAACTCTACTTGAACAATTTTATTGCATTTTCTAACAAATATTTTAGCGGCAACTTTGCGTGTTTAGACATGAAGCATTCGTGTTGCACGTGTTAAACGAGATGTTGACAAGACGACTCTCAGGAGAGTTAAAAAATCTTCGCACTTGGCTTTGATTCCTGAAAGAAACTGCGTTTTAAACGATGAATTCAAGTTTTCAACAAAAAAAAATTACTTTATTTTCAAAGTGTTAAAAACATTTACCTATTTAGCTGCGTATGATAGTTAAAAACAATTCTGGATTAAAATTGTAAATATTACACAAACAAATTGCAGGTTAGTTAAACGACTTACGGTAAACTTCGAATAGTAAACTGAATATGTAACGTTCTAAACAACGCCAGAAAACTGAGAAATATCGCGTGAATAATTTTCTTTCAAATAATACAACTGGTATTGTTTCTGTGCAGAATTAATAAAGCAGAAAAATATTTGTTTCACCGAGAAACACAAAAACAAATACTATCACAAAATATGATTTTCTTCCTTCCATGTAGAAACGCGAAGCCCATATATTTCACCAATTTAAATAGCCGTCTTCTTCAGTCGAATATTTCCACGCATATCTCTCCTCAAAAAAAAATACACCCAGGCTTTGCAACTCGTCACAAGTCCCATTTCGGCGATAATCGTAACGCGTCTGCCGCTCCCACACTCCATCACGTTGTTTCGGCTGCTTCGACATTTCAGTAGTAAACTAATTTTCCTCTCTACGTTCTCTCTTATGATACACTATCTTGTAGTCAACATCGTATCATTTTTTTTTTAAATACTAAAGTTATACATTTATTTTTAATGGACGGATATGTGATATACCTTATTCACTACTTTAACCAAGTTTGTATGTAAAAATAATAACGTTCATGTTGAGACACAAAACACGACATCTCCGTTCACGAGCTGTCCCGCTAATGTGTGTAGTGTCTGGTTAAAAACACTCAGATCAAGCAACATTTTCATAACAAACTTATAACTGTATTAATTAATGCCCCCTTACTACGCTGAAGAGCAAATTTGTTAAAAATTACTTGGCTAGAATTTCAAAAGTTAGCAATCCTAATGAGGTTTTAGATAGGAATTTAATTTGTGTTTCATTAATAAAATATTGTCAACAATAATTTATAATTTTTAATTTTCTATCTAACGAATATTACTAAGAAAACTCGCAACATTACGGTTATTCCCTTGTTTGTGCCAGAAAGCGAGTTCTCTCGAAATGAATTCACATGAATTCAAAAAATAAAACAGAAAAAAAAATCTTCAGTTCCACATAATCTGTTATTGAATTCGTGAATGTCTACTTTAACGGATGTTCTTAATTTGTTAACATCAAGATAGCATGAATGTGAGAAATATTTCATATAACATTTGTGAATATTGTTACACGATATAAAACCGTTTTATGAATATTTCGTTCCGATGCAATAATTTGGAGAAATATGCAGTACACAAATACAAAATACAAAACGTATTTTATGGCAAAGTTCTAAGTTAAGTTTCAGTAACCAAACATATTTTAATAAATAATAATTTTTTTTAAGTGCAGAACACACGTAGTTGAACAGACAATATTTCTTCACGTGGAAACATGCCTGATAAACATTATAAAGATTGATTCCGACCGACTGCATTACGAACAGTATTTCCCAAATGACTTACCATCCACATCCTAGGCTCATTTTTGTGCAGTTATTCAATACAGGCCTTCTGCATTTCTCGCTCAACTTCATCCTTTTTTTTATGGGCCCACGCACTCAAAAAGAAATTAACTTAATATTTTTGCTACTGAATGTATTTGGGGACTTCCGTAATCGTGGCTCCGTGGCATAGTTTGATTATGCGCCTATCTGAGGTGCAAGAGAGACCGGGGTCAACTCCCGATAAGGCACGGGTGTAAATGTGTACTCTTCTGGTCAGTTATGTACGTTCTGTATTTAGTCACAACCTGAGGAAGTGTCACTTTCGTGTATGATAAACTGCATTCTATCAAGTTTAAATGCAAATTTACTAATTCAAAACATAATGAGTCCGCAAAGGTGTTAATTTGGACCAAGAGACTCAAGGTTGGAGTCCTCACTAATCCACACTCGTGTGGGTTTTTGAATATAGTTGATAATTGGCCCGTGAAGTAGCCTACTAGTAATGAATATCCATTATAACCACATGTACTGTACAATAAAACAGAGTAAAATATTTTTTGTAGATTTCTCTACTTGCTTGCCTACAGGATGAGTGAGTTCTTTAAAGTGAGCCATGATTAGATAGAGCACAACAGTATAAGATGGGGTTTATTGAACATAAAGATTATACAACTATTTAAGTAACTATATAGATCGGAGGAGCTTAAATGGAATACCAAGATGCTAGTTAATTATAGCAGAATTTTAAAACCGCACGCCACTACTATTACAATCTAATTGGGAAGTCCCCACCTTGTTCATTTTGCTGGAGGTTGATTCTAGGAGGCGGTTAACGACGGCCGGACGCACCTCCTCCACGTATTCTTGGTACGCTGCCCTGATAGAAAAGTCCTCGCTCCCAGTGTTACGTCGGCCTATATCGCGCGCGTTGTTTAATATTTTCGGCCCCGTTTCCTGGCCGGTGAAGGGGGTTTCTGCAACTGTCTTTCGCAAGGTGTTATTGTAATCACGCTCGTGCCCTGGTTCAATGTTTGAATGTGTGATCAAATTGGTCATTCAGCTAAGGCCTGATCACCTCATAACACTATACGTTACTTGAAATTAGTAAATTATGTTTTCAATTCTAAATTTTCTATGACTCTTGGTAACTGTTGATAACAGAAAAAAAAATGCACCGAGGGACAATGATGAATTAATTTATGTTTCACGTAAAATATTGACTTAAAATCATTATTATTTTCCTTTAGTTTTAAAATAAAATATACATAATTTTGAACGCCTTTAATGCTTACAGAATTATTCTTGCGCATCTCGTGAAAATATTTTAGCAACCAATGCGAAAAGTTTTGTTTGTAAATATACAAAAAAATACTGTGCGTTAGGTTGAGATCTTAAATGAATTACGAGCATAAACAAGGGAACTGAAAAATGGTTATCATTGCCCTTGTTATTGCTTCTGTGAGTTGCAGTTACGATGTTATAACTGGTACAATTTAAAATAAATTATCTGGATGTCGGTATCAACTGACCTATGCAAGCAGTTGTAGTTTCAGAGGAGCGTCGTGTCTAATTTGGGATTTTTTAAGGCCAAGTCCCGAGACGTGAATGTAAAAAGTCGTAATCAAACTGCAGAGTTCATATTAAATAAGGGTGTTTAAACTGAATGGCCCACAAAATTTCAATATAACATCGGAGTCGGAAGAAGAAACGGTAATCAACTTGGAAGACTAATGGTTTCATCCCGCTTCCCACGTCGCGCAGTAGCCGAAAGTTGAAGACTTACTCTNATAGCCGTCTTCTTCAGTCGAATATTTCCACGCATATCTCTCCTCAAAAAAAAATACACCCAGGCTTTGCAACTCATCACAAGTCCCATTTCGGCGATAATCGTAACGCGTCTGCCGCTCCCACACTCCATCACGTTGTTTCTGCTGCTTCGACATTTCAGTAGTAAACTAATTTTCCTCTCTACGTTCGCTCTTATGATACACTATCTTGCAGTCAACATCGTATCATTTTTTTTTTAAATACTAAAGTTATACATTTATTTTTAATGGACGGATATGTGATATACCTTATTCACTACTTTAACCAAGTTTGTATGTAAAAATAATAACGTTCATGTTGAGACACAAAACACGACATCTCCGTTCACGAGCTGTCCCGCTAATGTGTGTAGTGTCTGGTTAAAAACACTCAGATCAAGCTACATTTTCATAACAAACTTATAACTGTATTAATTAATGCCCCCTTACTACGGTGAAGAGCAAATTTGTTAAAAATTACTTGGCTAGAATTTCAAAAGTTAGCAATCCTAATGAGGTTTTAGATAGGAATTTAATTTGTGTTTCATTAATAAAATATTGTCAACAATAATTTTTAATTTTTAATTTTCTATCTAACGAATATTACTAAGAAAACTCGCAACATTACGGTTATTCCCTTGTTTGTGCCAGAAAGCGAGTTCTCTCGAAATGAATTCACATAAATTCAAAAAATAAAACAGAAAAAAAAAAATCTTCAGTTCCACATAATCTGTTATTGAATTCGTGAATCTCTACTTTAACGGATGTTCTTAATTTGTTAACATCAAGATAGCACGAATGTGAGAAATATTTCATATAACATTTGTGAATATTGTTACACGTAATAAAACCGTTTTATGAATATTTCGTTCCGATGCAATAATTTGGAGAAATATGCAGTACACAAATACAAAATACAAAACGTATTTTATGGCAAAGTTCTAAGTTAAGTTTCAGTAACCAAACATATTTTAATAAATAATAATTTTTTTTAAGTGCAGAACACACGTAGTTGAACAGACAATATGTCTTCACGTGGAAACATGCCTGATAAACATTATAAAGATTGATTCCGACCGACTGCATTACGAACAGTATTTCCCAAATGACTTACCATCCACATCCTAGGCTCATTTTTGTGCAGTTATTCAATACAGGCCTTCTGCATTTCTCGCTCAACTTCATCCTTTTTTTTATGGGCCCACGCACTCAAAAAGAAATTAACTTAATATTTTTGCTACTGAATGTATTTGGGGACTTCCGTAATCGTGGCTCCGTGGCATAGTTTGATTATGCGCCTATCTGAGGTGCAAGAGAGACCGGGGTCAACTCCCGATAAGGCACGGGTGTAAATGTGTACTCTTCTGGTCAGTTATGTACGTTCTGTATTTAGTCACAACCTGAGGAAGTGTCACTTTCGTGTATGATAAACTGCATTCTATCAAGTTTAAATACAAATTTACTAATTCAAAACATAATGAGTCCGCAAAGGTGTTAATTTGGACCAAGAGTCTCAAGGTTGGAGTCCTCACTAATCCACACTCGAGTGGGTTTTTGAATATAGTTGATAATTGGCCCGTGAAGTAGCCTACTAGTAATGAATATCCATTATAACCACATGTACTGTACAATAAAACAGAGTAAAATATTTTTTGTAGATTTCTCTACTTGCTTGCCTACAGGATGAGTGAGTTCTTTAAAGTGAGCCATGATTAGATAGAGCACAACAGTATAAGATGGGGTTTATTGAACATAAAGATTATACAACTATTTAAGTAACTATATAGATCGGAGGAGCTTAAATGGAATNCAACAGTATAAGATGGGGTTTATTGAACATAAAGATTATACAACTATTTAAGTAACTATATAGATCGGAGGAGCTTAAATGGAATACCAAGATGCTAGTTAATTATAGCAGAATTTTAAAACCGCACGCCACTACTATCACAATCTAATTGGGAAGTCCCCACCTTGTTCATTTTGCTGGAGGTTGATTCTAGGAGGCGGTTAACGACGGCCGGANACAATCTAATTGGGAAGTCCCCACCTTGTTCATTTTGCTGGAGGTTGATTCTAGGAGGCGGTTAACGACGGCCGGACGCACCTCCTCCACGTATTCTTGGTACGCTGCCCTGATAGAAAAGTCCTCGCTCCCAGTGTTACGTCGGCCTATATCGCGCGCGTTGTTTAATATTTTCGGCCCCGTTTACTGGCCGGTGAAGGGGGTTTCTGCAACTGTCTTTCGCAAGGTGTTATTGTAATCACGCTCGTGCCCTGGTTCAATGTTTGAATGTGTGATCAAATTGGTCATTCAGCTAAGGCCTGATCACCTCATAACACTATACGTTACTTGAAATTGGTAAACTATGTTTTCAATTCTAAATTTTCTATGACTCTTGGTAACTGTTGATAACAGAAAAAAAAATGCACCGAGGGACAATGATGAATTTNAATTCTAAATTTTCTATGACTCTTGGTAACTGTTGATAACAGAAAAAAAAATGCACCGAGGGACAATGATGAATTAATTTATGTTTCACGTAAAATATTGACTTAAAATCATTATTATTTTCCTTTAGTTTTAAAATAAGATATATATAATTTTGAACGCCTTTAATGCTTACAGAATTATTCTTGCGCATCTCGTGAAAATATTTTAGCAACCAATGCAAAAAGTTTTGTTTGTAAATATACAAAAAAATACTGGGCGTTAGGTTGAGATCTTAAATGAATTACGAGCATAAACAAGGGAACTGAAAAATGGTTATCATTGCCCTTGTTATTGCTTCTGTGAGTTGCAGCTACGATGTTATAACTGGTACAATTTAAAATAAATTATCTGGATGTCGGTATCAACTGACCTATGCAAGCAGTTGTAGTTTCAGAGGAGCGTCGTGTCTAATTTGGGATTTTTTAAGGCCAAGTCCCGAGACGTGAATCTAAAAAGTCGTAATCAAACTGCAGAGTTCATATTAAATAAGGGTGTTTAAACTGAATGGCCCAAAAAATTTCAATATAACCTCGGAGTCGGAAGAAGAAACTGTAATCAACTTGGAAGACTAATGGTTTCATCCCGCTTCCCACGTCGCGCAGTAGCCGAAAGTTGAAGACTTACTCTNGTAATCAACTTGGAAGACTAATGGTTTCATCCCGCTTCCCACGTCGCGCAGTAGCCGAAAGTTGAAGACTTACTCTCTTTCGCTGCGCCTCCAATTATTTTTGCTCGGAGTTGGACGTCTGTAGGAGCTGGTGAGCCCGCAGCTGGAGGGCAAGTTAGTTCTTTCTTGCCCTTCTCGCTACAAGTGTCCGGCTCCCACCGTGCCACCCCTCCCCTCGCGATGTGCAAGAGTGAGGGGAGAGGAGATCCTTTGTTTTGGCAAGAGGATCGTTAGAGGACACGAGTGCTATCTCCACAACCCTGCAAAAAGGGGCAGTTTCCTTTCTTTACTAACGTCCTCTACCAACAAAAAAAAANCGAGTGCTATCTCCACAACCCTGCAAAAAGGGGCAGTTTCCTTTCTTTACTAACGTCCTCTACCAACAAAAAAAACTACGAAATTCACGCGGAATGCAAATGATCAACGCACGCCAAGTAAATCAGGACTGAAAAAAACTTGCNAAAAAAAACTACGAAATTCACGCGGAATGCAAATGATCAACGCACGCCAAGTAAATCAGGACTGAAAAAAACTTGCTAAGTGCCAAGAACTCTAAAATGAAGATGGCAAATTGCTAATGAGCCACCAGGGCTCAATTAGAACACTTCGCTCGTGTATATTATCATGCCTGAACGAATAACAAGTTGCCAACTTTTGTTAACACTCCAATAACAGAATATCCTAGTTTGATGCGTGTCTAGTGCCACAGCTACTGTGAAGTATTCTCGATGAAATCCCAAGAAATACGAGAGCAGGCTGTCGTTCCCACTTAAACGTTGATTTGGACACTGAGCAGAAAAAGTTGCTCGAAATAAACTATTTTATAGAGACTTATAAAAACCATAGTGCATTTGAATTTATGAATAGGGTGTAGCAACTGTAACTACAGCCCAAACACGACCACAGTTTGATTGCACGAAATTATTTTGTACTTAAATTGTATCTCAACCAAGACTCTGCTTCATGCCAACATCTAACCGGGGAGCCGCATAGTACATACTAAATAAAAAACCGTGAAGTTAAAAGACACCCGACATTTAAACGAGACTTTTCCTATGCCAAAGCTAACACTTAGATACTGGTCGTGGGCATGGAAATCACTCGCATACTATTATTTCGATACTTTTGATGTTTAGTTTAATAACGTTTGCCTTCGACAAAGGAAACATTCTCGCGAAATGTTTTACTACACAAATGAACAATCAAAATTAATATTTTACTACCACAGTTGGAAATTCGTATCATATATATTATTTTTCTGCAGAATCGTACTTCAGTGTATTTGGGAGCTGTAGACGATTTCACGAGAAACACGCTAGTATTTTAATAACTTTTTTCCAGCAAATACTTGATGATTAAATCCAAATTTTGCGATTTACAAATGTAAACGATTTCGATTGATGTATTATTGTCAAGACAGCCGTATGTTATGGTCACACTATTTTAGCAATGTAAAGAAAGAGAAAATGTTTATATAGTGCAGCATTACGGAATGCCTTCTGGCTTGCCGTTTGCGCGTCTGGAAACGCTCCAGACGCGCTCTTCAGCGGCGGCATCGCACTAATAACTAGAAGGTTCTTTGTGGTTTTAACAACCGCAATAATGGAGTAGATTAGGTCGCTCTATAAGGGTCTAGGGATCCTTCAGGCAACGATCAGTTCCTAAAATGGCAAATTGCTTTTCTCCGCGTGAAACCTCAGAAAGAAAGAATAAATAAGTTTTTTTCTGAATTTTAATGGCAATAATCAGGTGAAACTGAATTCGGATTTTTATTGGATCCCCATTGCCTAGAATGACTACGAAAAAAATAACTAAAAAAACCAATAACACAATATATGGAAATGAAACACAAATGCAATAAAAATGTGATAATACAAATAAACACATATATGGAACATAAGTCAACGACCCAGATAGACAAAGAGCAACACACAAACAAAAAAATACTTCACAATAATGGCAATACGAAAACGGCGAAACCAAAAGCGAAACGCACACTGCAGTAAGTCAAGATAACTAGACATATAAAANTGTGGTTTTAACAACCGCAATAATGGAGTAGATTAGGTCGCTCTATAAGGGTCTAGGGATCCTTCAGGCAACGATAAAATCTTAATTTTCTGTATATAGTAACAAATTACTGCAGCAGCAGTTCCTAAAATGGGAAATTGTTTTTCTCCGCGTGAAACCTCAGAAAGAAAGAATAAATAATTTTTTTTCTGAATTTTAATGGCAATAATCAGGTGAAACTGAATTCGGATTTTTATTGGATCCCCATTGCCTAGAATGACTACGAAAAGAATAACTAAAAAAACCAATAACACAATATATGGAAATTAAACACAAATGCAATAAAAATGTGATAATACAAATAAACACATATATGGAACATAAGTCAACGACCCAGATAGACAAAGAGCAACACACAAACAAAAGAATACTTCACATTAATGGCAATACGAAAACGGCGAAACCAAAAGCGAAACGCACACTGCAGTAAGTCAAGATAACTAGACATATAAAANTAATGGCAATACGAAAACGGCGAAACCAAAAGCGAAACGCACACTGCAGTAAGTCAAGATAACTAGACATATAAAAGGATCAAGAAATTATAATGATCCAGTCTGACAATGAACGAAATAAAAAATAACAAAGACAGGATAAATGTTGCTAGTTAACATCAACAAAATTTACATGCAAAACACGAAACAGCAAAAAGTCACAAAATGTATAAATAGATCTAAAAAGTAAAATGATCCAGTGAGACAATGAACAACACAAAACGCCAAATTTAAAAACGCAGATGGCCAAATAATCAGTAACCAGATGAAAACAGAAAAAGTCACGACATTTCGAAATATGCGATCTGCTCCCGTGCTCAGGTGATTAAAAAATGTGTTTCGTTCATTGTCAGACTGGATCATTATCATTTTTTGATTATTTTATATATATTTATTTTGACTTACTGCAGCGTTTGCTTGTGTTTTTGCTGTTCTCGTATTGTCGTAATTGTGATTCCTTCTTATGTTTATATGTCGCTCTTGGTTTAACTGGATCGTTAGCTCTTGTTCCATCCATATATGTGCTTATTTATAGTATAATATTTTCATTGCATTTGTGTTTCTCGCCCATATATTGTGTTATTAGTTTTTCGGTTAGTTTTTTTTGTAGTCATTGTAGGTAATGGAGATAGAATCAAAATCCGAATTCAAGAATAAATATGTTGTTATTTCCATCTTCCAAGAACATTCGTCTTCGGTTATGCTCTTGGTGCCAGCTGCCTGAAAGCTACAAGGCAGGATATCAGGATGCCTGAATATAGTCAAACAGTGATAAATATTTTCAATAAGCTTATAGCTTACATTTAAATAATTGTGAGCCACAAAAAAAAATTTTGCTGGAGAACTCAGACATTAAAAATACATAAAAGTTGGCACGACTGCGCCTGTCATTTTGACATATATTTAATTAAATCTTAGATATTAATTCACAAATTCACCAAAAAAAATAATACAAAATTTTAAAAATAATAACATAAGGCCTTCGGCCCAATATTTTATGTATATTTACAAGAAAATATGTTATAGACATTTAGCTATAGATCACATGCCCGATCTCAAACGAATACATTATTTTATGTTTTGCAGGCATTATTGGTGATTTTAGACTATGTTAGAGATGTAACTTTAATATTTTTAAACTTAGAGCTTTGTTAAATTACGCATATCATACACAAACAGTAAATCCTAAATCAATGCAGCNTTTAATATTTTTAAACTTAGAGCTTTGTTAAATTACGCATATCATACACAAACAGTAAATCCTAAATCAATGCAGTATACCGTTGCTTAATAATGGGTTGCTTATAAAATGCCTCAATAGTCTTGAAACGAATATATGTGTCATAATGTATTNATACCGTTGCTTAATAATGGGTTGCTTATAAAATGCCTCAATAGTCTTGAAACGAATATATGTGTCATAATATATTTCTAATATGAGACGTATTTGAAAATTGAAGCAGTTTTTTGTATCTGCATCTCTGTTACTTTAATATTAAAACTTTACTTTGTTTTATTATACAAACATTACATCCATTGTTTTTTATTTTACAGTTATTTGCAGGCAGTTTTAGTTCCTGAGAGTGTATACTTATTTGCCTCCTGCTTTTATCGCAAAGAAAAAACCAAAATAGCAATTATGCAAAATACCAAAATAATTATGCGGTACTTACGGAAAGTTCAGGAAGTCTTGATTCATCTTATTACTTCCAACACGCAGTTTCAGTCATGGTGTAATGGGAGCTATTTATATACCTGGATTAAATCCGTTTTATTGCACACTCATAGTTAGTTTTTAATTCCAACAGTAAACTTAATACGAAGTTTGGAATATTCAACGCCTAGTGAACTTTACTCTTCGTGGTATAGATGTAACCCTAAGTGTTCCTCCAGACGTTTAGTTTCATGATAAGGTATATTTTTTTAATGCGATTTCAGGAAACAAATTCCCAAAATATTTGGAGAACTGAAGCATAACAGTAAAGAAAATTTTATCTTTCTAAATATCTGGTTTAAAAATAACTTTTAGCCAATCTTCCGTGTCTGGTATCAATGTAGAGCATTTTTATATGATCTCCGGAAAGATGGACATGCGTGAGCTTCAAACTTTCAAATAAACTTTCATTATACATATATTTACGTACACTGCGTGTTTGTGCGTTCCGCAACGTTAATTAACTTTTTTCATATTTGAAGGTCTATAATATCAGAACCTAACAACGTACAAGCTTGAATGACCAATCAAATGAACCGCGGAACCGGGAATTTGTTTACCATACATTCATAAATGTTCAGTGTGATCACCATGAGGGGCCCGAACGACATCTACGTGATAATCAAACTCATTCCACGCCCTAGTCAGCATGTCCGGTGTTATGGTTTGGATGGTGTTCGTAACTCTAGGTTTGAAGTGGTGAGGGGGAAGTGAGCTCGCATTTGACACGCCAATGTGAAGGGGACGGTCTGATGCTTCCTTTATGTGTCGAGAGATGACTCTGGGAGCGTCATGCTTCCTTTATGTGTCGAGAGATGACTCTGGGAGCGTCATGCTTCCTTTATGTGTCGAGAGATGACTCTGGGAGCGTCATGCTTCCTTTATGTGTCGAGAGATGGCTCTGGGAGCGTCTGTCGTACTATGAGCGTGTGTTTTGTGTTAGTCCGCATCACGATGGCGACGGAACAACATAAGGCGTTCTGTGTTATTAAGTTTGCTAAATGTGAATTGGTTACGACGGACCAACGTGAATTCCGTCACAAATACGGACGTCGTCTTCCCAATATGTGGAGTATCGTACGTTGGTTTCGTCAGTTACGTGACACATGGTGCCTTTGCAAAGGCAAAAGTTCCGGGCGGCCGCGTGTGACCGAAGAGAATGTGCAACGGATTCAACAAGCGTTCGTTTCGACAGGCTCTTTTAGTTGAGCTGTTCGATCGGCCCAAATGCAAATCCCTCAACCCACTATATGGACAGTGTTGCGAAAGCGATTGCTGTACAAACCATACAGGGTACAGCTTGTACAGGCTTTTACCGAAAGGGATAAAGAACTGAGGCGTGATTTCTGCACGTTCGTTCTTGCCCAGAACGAGGTAGACGATGCCTTCACGTATAAGCTGGTTTCAGCGATGAAGCGGCGTTCCATACAAATGGTAAGGTGAACCGGCTCAACGTGCGGATATGGTGTCAGGAGCCTCCACATGAAACTACCGAACACGAGCGTGCTTCCCCCAAAGTTAACGTGTTTTGCATTGTATCAAAATACACTGTTTTCGGCCATCTCTTTTTCACGAACCCACTGTTACTGGAATCCCTTATTTCAACGTGCTTACAGAGTGGTTGTTTCTTCAGTTAGAAGAGGCGGTGGGGGACTTCATTTTCCAGCAGGATGGTGCGCCACNCAGAGTGGTTGTTTCTTCAGTTAGAAGAGGCGGTGGGGGACTTCATTTTCCAGCAGGATGGTGCGCCACCCCATTTGCACCTAGATGTTAGCGGATACCTGAGCGAGACGTTGCCGTAACGCTGGATTGGTCGAGGAGCAGCTGGTGACCAGGCACTTCATCACTGGGCCACAAGAAGTAAAGCCCGGATCTTACCCCATGCGTTTTTTTTCTAAGGGGTAAATAAAGGATCAAGTGTAACGTCCACCATTGCCGGCTAACAATGACGACATAAAATCGAGAATTACGGCCGCCATCCAAACCGTAACACTGGACATGCTGACAAAGAGTGTGGAACGAGTTTCACTATCGCGTAGATGTCTTTCGGGCCACTCGTGGTGATCACATTGAACACTTATGAAGACATGGTAAACAAACTTCACAGTTCCAGGGTTAATTTAATTGGTTAACCAAGGTTGTAAGATGTTTGGTTTTGATATTATAGATCTTCAAAGTTGGGGTATTTTCTTATACTCAGCGTGCATAAAATATATTAAAAAATCATATATTGTTTGTCAGATAAAGAGTATTTTTAGAAAATTACCCAAGGTGACAGTTCTGCTTGCTTGCTTTACTTCCAAGTAATTTATACAAATTACAGTTTAACAGTGTAACATTTCATGTTACTGGCAGAGCAGTTAAACTTCCAGAAGTAGAGAAAACTTAACTCTATTTTCTCATATTAATTCTGTGATTTACTTGTTGGTTAATAATGTTATTTCCTATACACTACCACCAATAAAATTTTGACATTTTTTTTACTTTTCTGAATTTAAACTTTTGACATGACGCAAAATAAATCTTACAGTTTGCTGCAACATCTAACAGCTGAGTTTAGCTCTTTTATTTATTTCAATCAAGTTTAAATAAGGAAAGGTTTAAGTGTATGCTAAAACTTGACTAAATAATTCCGTCAGAAGATACCCACCGGAAAAAAAACCGGTTAACGTTCTAATACAGTTGCACACGAAAATTTTAATAGTTGACTAAGAACTTAGAAACAATTGAAAAACAGGTATAGTTCTGATACCCCCCTATTGCTATGGTGTATATTAGGTATTGAATCGGTTCTCGGGGTGAGGCGCCAGCACTTGATGTTAGCCCTCAGAGTTAGGGCGGAGGAATATGTCGACGCTGTTGTCCCTAGGTCCAATCTACCAATGTNTATAGATCTTCAAAGTTGGGGTATTTTCTTATACTCAGCGTGCATAAAATATATTAAAAAATCATATATTGTTTGCCAGATAAAGAGTATTTCTAGAAAATTACCCAAGGTGACAGTTCTGCTTGCTTGCTTTACTTCCAAGTAATTTATACAAATTACAGTTTAACAGTGTAACATTTCATGTTACTGGCAGAGCAGTTAAACTTGCAGAAGTAGAGAAAACTTAACTCTATTTTCTCATATTAATTCCGTGATTTACTTGTTGGTTAATAATGTTATTTCCTATACACTACCACCAATAAAATGTTGACATTTTTTTTACTTTTCTGAATTTAAACTTTTGACATGAAGCAAAATAAATCTTACAGTTTGCTGCAACATCTAACAGCTGAGTTTAGCTCTTTTATTTATTTCAATCAAGTTTAAATAACGAAAGGTTTAAGTGTATGCTAAAACTTGACTAAATAATTCCGTCAGAAGATACCCACCGGAAAAAAAACCGGTTAACGTTCTAATACAGTTGCACACGAAAATTTTAATAGTTGACTAAGAACGTAGAAACAATTGAAAAAAAAAAGGAATAGTTCTGATACCCCCCTATTGCTATGGTGTATATTAGGTATTGAATCGGTTCTCGGCGTGAGGCGCCAGCACTTGATGTTAGCCCTCAGTGTTAGGGCGGAGGAATATGTCGACGCTGTTGTCCCTAGGTCCAATCTACCAATGAATTCACCTTCCTTGTGGGTTACCATAAGTCAGTTTTATTAATGCTTAACAGGGTCACTTTTACATGTACACACGAGACAACCTTCCCCTTCCCTTTTGTTACGTAGGCTACGTATTGCTTGACGTGGCGATTTGCGTCGTGGGGGGGGGGGGGGGCCAGATTCTTCACACTTCCGGTATGACTCTACTTATCTGGCTTGAGGCGCTGGGCTTCTCTCGGCTGGCGACCTAGGACCGCTCCGGCACTTGGTGGGCGTCTCAACGCCTGGTCTCGAATTCCTCCTCTCGACTCCCCTCAGCACTGTTCGTTTGATTCCCGGATCCACTCCGCGCTCCTCGATTCCCGTCGGCCGACTGCCGTTTTCTCGGACTCTTCCGTCTGCACGTCTTGCTTGACGGCCTCCGACTGAGGTTGACATCGTGATGCATACTCGCCAACTCGTTCCTCCCGACTCTGGTCCACTCTCCTCGTTTGACGAAGTCTGACTGCCGTTTTCTCGGACTTTTCCCGCCGCACGTCCCACTTGACGGCCCCCGACTGAGGTTGACGTCGTGATGCATTCTCGTGAACTCGTTTCTCCCGACTCCGGTCCACTCTCCTTGTTTGACGAAGTCTGACTGCCGTTTTCTCGGACTCTTCCCACCGCACGTCCCACTTGACGGCCTCCGACTGAGGTTGACGTCGTGATGCATTCTCGCGAACTCGTTCCTCCTGACTTCGATCCTCACTTCTTGCTCGACGACATCTGACTGACTCTCGTTCCTCCCTTTTCCTCGCGGTTTTGTAGGCTCGATTGCCATATTCAACTTGCACCATCTCTGCACGTGGCTGGGGTGCTTGCCGCGTCATCCTGGGTCGTAAAACATGTGTGCGGCACTCCGGCGTGCATGGGTCCGGCGTTGTCCCTTGATTCTGGTCTAGAGTTTAAGTGGTTCATCCTGCATGTGCTACTTGGTGGGTCCCCTGGTAGTAAAACACATGTGCTGCACTCCGGCGCACATGGGTCCGGCGTCGCCCCTCGACTCTGGCATGTAAGTTTATTGTTCCGTTCTGCATGTGCGGAAACGCTTGGGTGGCCTCTTGGTTTGGCGCATGTATTCCTTCCGCTGTCCCCAGATATTGTGTGGCTATTATTCCCGCCCGCTCACCAAAAGCTCTCATGTGTTATTGCGGTAGCCAACCTGGGACGGACGCAGCCGATGGTGTGATCTCGACGTCCCTTGGCAGCTGCAAAATGCAGCTGTGCCTGCGCCCGTGTGTCTTCTGCTGTCTCTGGATATCATCTGCACGTGCAGGAACCTTTGGTAGCACGCCTTTGCAGCTGCGAGGCGCGGTTGCACCTTCCTGGCGTCATTCTTCTGGCACGTCCGCAAAACCGTTAGTATTTATTGCGGTCGGCCGCCTGTGAGTTTTTCCAGAGTGTCTTCTGACGAATAAAAATATAGGGACGCAGAATGCGTCAAATTCCCCACCAGCCATTGCGTCAGTTGCACGCTCTGGCATTGCTTCATCTTATGGTTGGCATCTGGGCTAGACGCAGTTCTGGGCGTTTTCGCCGCACTGCTTCCGCATTGTCGGGAGGTAGTGAAAACAGCCAGGGCGGCCTTCCCTCTTTCCCTCTCCTCTTCTGCTTGGGGTGGAGAGGGGCATCCCCCCTCCGCTACTCTGTCTTGAGGCGCTCCATAGTGCATCACAAACCAGTTTGTGAGGGTTACACCTTCTTACAATTCGTCCATAAACATCGCAGGCCTACAAACCCTGGGGACCGAGCTTCTACCTGCTCCTGATTCTCAGGGTTGGGGGGGTTGTCTCACACTTCGTAAATTGACAATAAGTACAAACGAAATAAACCCTGGTTACATTGCACACTCCTCTTACCACCTTACAATTAATTACACTGGTTAATTACACACTCTGTTCTGTTGCACTAACCGGCCTGTCCAGACCAGGATACTTTTTACTGAACAGTTGAAAACAGGTTATGCGAGCAAGCTTCTCTTATCACTTAGGAACAAAAACCCTGTAATCTTATGAGTTTCTCTGCCGCTCTACATGAGCGGTCTGACAGTGGGCGGAAAAAAACACATACTTTGGTCCTGTCGGCGTTTTACACACAAAACCACTCCATACCTTAAGAATTTCTTATTAAAACTCTAAGCTAAAGATTCCAAAAGGACCGTACAATTTTTTGCCACTTGTAGAAATTTTTTCAAAATTTTTATTTTAGAACTTTAAAATCACTAGTTCACCTATAAATAGGTCACTTAAAAATAATCTAAGTTATCTCGGACCTTTTAAATAACATAACCTTCCGTTCTACCCTACTCGCACCATCGAAATAAAACATTTAATTTTCCCGACACACTACCTGTAATAACCACGTGTCTCGTAGCACACACGCCTGCGCGGCCATCCTGCGTGGCTGCGGGGGCTCCGTCATTGGCCGGAGCTTCGGCCACACACGGGCCTCTCACCTCGTAGATTCAAAATTACTAATTCTTACTCGTTTTTCAAGCGATATTTACTGACCTACGGACTTTTTTTTCAGTAGCAATACTTAACAAAAATATAAAAACGACTGATTTAAAACCATTAATACTCGCCCTCAGCGTTTTCTTTATGCGAAGTATACTCGTCACAAGCGGTCCACTCATACAACAGAAAACGTATTATAAAATACAGTCAATGAGTCATAAGCCATGACAATTAAGAAATTAAATAACTCACATATGGTTGTCTACACTATTTTTAGCAAGCAACTTTTTTCAGTAACCCTTTAAATACTAGATACCTCCAGTAACTGGTATATGAAAATTGCAATCACCAAAAGGAGTAAACTCTTTATATATCCATTCTCAGAATTTTCTTCGTGTCACGAACCAACAACTTTAAAGCAACTTAACCAAACTTTGGCAATTCAATATTATTAAAGTTATTGTAACACCAAACCTGTAACTTTTTCAAAATTCTTGTATATAACTTTAACATTCCCACATTTATCGACAAATCACCCGCAACCTCCTCCGACCTCGTGATTCGTGAATTATAGATGGCTGATGGCCTGACTCTCTAATTCTAACCCATATTCACCCATTTTTATACACATAACTTACCAATGGTAAACACAAGTACACACTTGGTAAACAATATATGAAACCTTGTGTGAAACCATTAGTAAACGCTACTCGTAAACAATGCGTTACCTCGGTAAAAAGTAAAAGAACTATTGGTACACAGTGATACACAACCAAGTAAACACTGGCAAACAATGCTATGATGAATTGAACTGTGGTACAACGAGACAGATGTCTTGCATCTTTTGTGGCGGACTCTCGTGGTTTAACTGTGCAGATTTGAGCACATAATTACAACACTCTAGAAAAGGGGCTGGAGGCCTTTTAACACTTTGCACTTGCGGTTTTGAAATTAATGAAATTAATCGGTCACTTTGCACTCGGTAAACAAAATATTTTCTTGCTGCACTGTCTCGCCTTTGNTGCTGGCTCATTTAACTGAGCGCGCCCTTTAACTCCCATGTGCTCGCTCGGGTTCGTTTATCTTCGGGCACCGACTGCGCATGAACACTGGGTTTATTTTGGCATCTTGCGTTTACCCCTATCTTGCAGTCTCTGTAGCATACAGTGAACTATTTTCCCGCCCTTTCTCTGCCGCTCCTCCGAGTGGTCTTATGGCGGGTGGTAATACTGGTATACTTGTTCGGAAAGTGTCACTATTCCCCATCCAGTGAAGTTGACCTCCCATCTTCGCTACTACGTCTCTCTCGTCCGCTCCTCGTTTCCGCTCCCATTCGCTAATCTCTGCCTCGTTTTTCTCGTCAATTGTCGGCACGGTAGTTACCTGTCTGCCTGACACCACATCACTCCCACCATCCAGTGAAAGTGCCTTCCTTTCTTCGCTACTATGTCTTTCGTCATGCTCACCATTTATTGCCCGCCATTCAGTGGGCTGTGGCCTATGGTTTCGCTGGGCCCTGGGTGCGGGGCTCGGGTATAGGGCGTATCTGGCCCCTCGTTACCTTCTTCCTGGGTCTTCGCTCTCCGCCTTTCTCCTAAACTCGGCGCATGCCTGCGGCCTACCATTCTCTTCTGGTTTATTACCTTGTTCCCTTCTCGGTTCTATGGTCGGTAAGGGCGCCACGAGGGATACTTTTATGACCCCCCGAAGTTGTGAATGTGCCCGCTGCTCGGTAGGGGCTAGCTCTCTTTTCTCCCGGGTACTTAGACTGTTCTTGCCTCTGTCTATACAGACTTCAGCGTGCCCCTTAAGTTGGGCGCCAAAATTGATACCCCCTAATGCTATGGCATATAGTAGGTATTGAATCTGTTCTCGGTGTGAGGCACCTGCACTTGACGTTAGCCATTAGTGTTAGGGCAGAGGAATATGTCGACACTGTGGTCACTAGGTCCAATCTACCAATGAATTCACCTTCCTTGTGGGTTACCATAAGGCAGTTTTATTAATGCTTAACAGGGTCACTTTTACATGTACACACAAGACAAACTTCCCCTTCCCTTTTGTTATGTAGGCTACGTATTGCTGGATGCGACGATTTGCATCGTGGCGGGGGGGCAAGATTCTTCACACTTCCAGTATGACTATACTTATCTGGCTTGAGGCGTTGGTCGTCTCTCAGCTGGCGACCTGTGACCGCTCTGGCACTTGGAGGGCGTCTCGATGCCTGGTCTCAAATTCCTCCTCTCAGCTCCCCTCAGCACTGCTCGTTTGATGACGGCCGACTGCCGTTGGCATCTCTTCCCAGATCCACTTCGCTCTACTCGATTCCTGTCAGCCAACTGCCATTTTCTCGGACTCTTCCTTCCGCACGTCTCGCTTGACGGCCTCCGACTGAGGTTGACGTCGTGATGCATTCTCGCGAACTCGTTTCTCCCGGCTCCTGGTCCACTCTCCTCGTTTGACGAAACCTGACTCCGTTTCCTCGGACTCTTCCCGCTGCATGTCCCGTTTGACGGCCTCCGACTGAGGTTGACATCGTGATGCATTTTCGCGAACTCGTTTCTCCCGACTCCGGTCCACTCTCCTCATTTGACGAAGTCTGACTGACGTTTTCTCGGACTCTTCCCGCCGCACGTCCCGCTTGACGGCCTCCGACTGAGGTTGACGTCGTGATGCATTCTCGCGAACTCGTTTCTCCCGACTGTGGTCCACTCTCCTCGTTTGACAAAGTCTGACTGCCGTTTTCTCGGACTCTTCCCGCCGCACGTCCCGCTTGACTGCCTCCGACTGAGGTTGACGTCGTGATGCATTCTCGCGAACTCGTTCCTCCTGACTTCGATCTGCACTTCTCGCTCGACGAAGTCTGACTGGCTGCTCATTCCTCCCTTTTCCTCGCGGTTTTGTAGGCTCGATCACCATTCAAATTGCACCATCTCTGCACGTGGCTGGGGTGCTTGCCGCGTCCTCCTTGGTCCTAAAACACGTGTGCGGCACTCTGGCATGTGTGGGTCTGGCGTTGTCCCTTGATTTTGGTCTAGAGTTTAAGTGCTTCGTCCTGCATGTGCTACTTGGTGGGTNTGTGTGGGTCTGGCGTTGTCCCTTGATTTTGGTCTAGAGTTTAAGTGCTTCGTCCTGCATGTGCTACTTGGTGGGTCCACTGGTCGTAAAACACATGTGCTGCACTCTGGCGCACGTGGGTCCGGCATCGCCCCTCGACTCTGTCATGGAAGTTTATTGTTCCGTTCTGCACGTGCGGGAACGCTTGGGTGGCCTCTTGGTTCGGCGCACATATTTCTTCCGCTGTCCCCGGATATTGTGTGGCTATTATTCCCGCCCGCTCGCCAAAAGCTCTCATGTTTTATTGCGGTAGCCAGCCTGGGATGGGCGCAGCTGATGGTGTGATCTCGGCGTCCCTTGGCAGCTGCAAAACGCAGCTGTGCCCGCGCCCGTGTGTCTTCCGCTGTCTCCGGATAACGTTTGCACGTGCAGGAACATTTGGTAGCACGCCTTTGCAGCTGCAAGGCGCGGTTGCGCCTTTGTGGCGTCATTCTTCTGGCACGTCCGCAAAACCCTTAGTATTTATTGCGGTCGTCCGCCTGTGAGTTTTTCCAGAGCGTGTCTTCTGACGAATTAAAATATAGGGACACAGAATGTGTCAGTTCATTCACAGTTACTTGCAACTTTTCTGAAGCCTTTCTAAAGTTCTACTTCCAGGATATTATTTCGCCTCATGAAAAAAAAGCTTATCTAAGTTTATACAATTACACCAAAGGGACAGCGCACCACATTCTTGTGTACTCAGTGTACTAATTTTTGTATAAGGACTATTTCTGACTAGGGATTACCAAAACACTTGTTTTCTCTCTGGTTTTATTTATATTAATTACAAATGAAATATTGTTAATAGGTAAAATATAAGTAAAATTCAAGTTGAACCAAAAATAAAGTACTTTTACGTTAACAGATATATAAAACGCTTGTGATAAATGGCATATTTAGTAAATAATCAAAACACATCATACTTGGGGAGATCTTTTTAAAGGTTAGATTTAAAAAAGTGGGAAGAAACCAAGATTAGACTACAACAGTAAATCGGCATTTCTTATTTCAGCATGGAAGGGCTGTGGGCTGGAATTACCCAGGAAATGGGAGATATTTCCTCGGATAACTCACGGCACTCTAATAACAGTAATTTCAACGTGTACTTCTGTATTTGTTTGAATTTGGAGGTTAACAATTTTCATTGCCTAGAGCGTCGATAATTCCGGAGCGAATTCTTTCCACGCACCCCCAGCGCGTAAACTCTGGATTTACAGAAGGCATTCCATAAAAAGAAATGAAGCCTGTGTTTCCTGTACAAAATATTTTATTTGGACACAGGTTCAAGTGTTATAGAAAGAATGGCTGTTATAGTATGCCCACATTTTCATGAGTTTTATCATCGATGTTTACAAAGTTTGCCAGTACGTGTTCAGAATTGTCGTTGGTGTCCTCGTAATTGGCGTTTGGAGTGTTTTTTGTTAAATAATGACTGTGGTGAAAAGACAATCTGGAAATTGTAATTTCTAGGCATTTTTTTTTTACTTACTATTGTACACACTGGAAAAAAGAAGTTACTGATGTAACTAATTGACTAATTTCCTTTTAANATGTTTACAAAGTTTGCCAGTACGTGTTCAGAATTGTCGTTGGTGTCCTCGTAATTGGCGTTTGGAGTGTTTTTTGTTAAATAATGACTGTGGTGAAAAGACAATCTGGAAATTGTAATTTCTAGGCATTTTTTTTTTTTTACTTACTATTGTACACACTGGAAAAAAGAAGTTACTGATGTAACTAATTGACTAATTTCCTTTTAANTTTTTTTTTTACTTACTATTGTACACACTGGAAAAAAGAAGTTACTGATGTAACTAATTGACTAATTTCCTTTTAATATGTATGCAAGTAATTTTGATGAGGTAAATGAAGACTTAAAAAATCAATAGTGGGTGAGTAGAAAGAATTTACGAAAATATTTTATTGTGATCGGCTGAGTAGTTCCTGAGATATAATGTAAATTTATGCCAACAAAGATTTGAAGGCAGCATCTTACAAAATGGCGGACTCAAGAAGCTATTATGTCGTGAATATAATGGATACAGTAGATAAGTCGCCATACCGGTTCAATGGTAAAAGNCGGACTCAAGAAGCTATTATGTCGTGAATATAATGGATACAGTAGATAAGTCGCCATACCGGTTCAATGGTAAAAGTATATGCCACATAACGCTACAAGAATAACCCCACCGCATTGAAAATACGAGAAAAATTCATAAAAGTGTTGAATGTATTTCGAGAGNATAACGCTACAAGAATAACCCCACCGCATTGAAAATACGAGAAAAATTCATAAAAGTGTTGAATGTATTTCGAGAGTACTTTTGCATGCTGATGTAGTACGAATCTGTGACGTTTAAGTTTAAATTTCAGATGATACTTTTAAACATGACTTACCAAAAAGTTAGCAGTTCTTAAGTCTAATTAACTAAATAGGGATAGCCAGCATGCAAAGCCGGGTTTAGCTGGGTTTTAGTGTTCCATTGATATATTCACCACAGTTTGGAATTACCGAAATATTAAGAAAATAGGTAAATTATAAACCTTTAATTACTTAATTTACGCTATATTTAATAGCAATGTTAGTTGATTATTTGTGGGTCATTTCGATTTTTTTTCTGAAATATNTACTTAATTTACGCTATATTTAATAGCAATGTTAGTTGATTATTTGTGGGTCATTTCGATTTTTTTTCTGAAATATGATATTAGAACGATTGATATTCCAGGTAGCGTTACCTTACAAAAATAGTTTTAAACTCTTCGAACAATATTCTTTTTATGTTCACCAAGGTAATGCTAGCATAAAAAGTTTGTATACAATAAGTCTAAANAACTCTTCGAACAATATTCTTTTTATGTTCACCAAGGTAATGCTAGCATAAAAAGTTTGTATACAATAAGTCTAAATTGCTAGGAAATATGACATACATATTTAAGTATTTATATGGCCACCAATTTTGATTTACGTGCTTGATGTACAGGAATTACGTATGGTTAGCTCCTTTAAAATTATCGGTAGTTATTATCCGTATTATTAGTAGAAGAATATTTTTAATGCACTGAGGGACAATAAAAATAGCGCGCACGCAAGGATGCATCAGATGGTACTGATAGATTATAGACTTAGTGATACAGATGACTAATAAACAAGATCACAAAAACATAGCAGCAGGCCGTCCGGCCATCTTCAGTAGACCATCGCACCCCTTCGCATTGCGTAACACGCTGCAACATGGTCTGGCATGGAGTCCAGCAAATTCCGGGTGTTGTCCTCAGGCAGACAAGCCGACAATAGTTTGACAGTTTGTTCCAAATCCCAGTTACTGTGGCACAGCATTTCAACTGTTTCCACAAACGTTCGATTAGTGACATGTCAGGGGAGCGGATAGGCCGTGATAGTGTTTGAACATGACAGAGGCAGTCCTGAGTGACCCATACCGTGTGCGGTAAGGTATTATCCGATTTTAAACTCGCGCCTAGAATCGCGGGCAGGAATGGGAGCAGATAGGGGTGTACGATCTCAACCAAATATCGCTGGCCCAGCAATGTTCCACGAAACACGGCGAGATTGGATTGGCTTCCGTAGGCCATAATGCCTGCCTCGAGGGAAGTGTGCCACTCGACAGCGAGACTGGGATTGTGATATTCACCAGGGTCTCCACACCAGGGCGTAATTATCACCAGTCCTCATGACGAAGCGGCGCTCATCACTAAAAACCACATCTCCAATGTGTGGCGTCCCACATTACTCTGGCCTGGCATCACTGCAAACAGAGCCACCGATGTTGCAGAGTTAATGACAGCACACACAATGTGAGCTGGGATGTCACGATCAGCCACCGCAAGGCGTCGGGAAATTGTTATTGGGCACACACGAGCCCCAACACTGGCCAGTATCGTGGATGGGGTCTGCATGGAATCCCTCCGCGCCTGGTGCATGATCCGTCGATCCTCTAGACTGGTAGTCGACCTCGTCCGTCCTGAGCCGGTCCTCCGCTTGTGAGTGCCTTCATGTATCCACTGCTCCCAACAGTATCAAACAGTATGGTCCGAACGATCCACATGGTGGGCTAAACGGCGATATGACCAATCTTCTGTTTTCAGCCCGATTATGACTCCTCTCTCAAAGCCTGTCAGTTGCGTAAAACGAAGTCTTTGGCGTCTTCTAAGTATCCTTTTTCACTCTGTACATTTGCATGGTATCGTCTGTTTCTTGTGGTAATGCGGCTTCGACTACATGCCAGTGTCTATAACCGTTGGTCGGTGCTTGCAGTACCACTGTACGGTGTGCGGTCAAATGCAATTACACCAATATGGGATCATGTGGATAAAAGATCATACTCTCGCTATTTACATCGTTTTGTGGTTGTTGCATGGTTTCTTCGTGGTGAGCTATTTTCATTGTCCGGCAGTGTATGCGTGCGAGAAGTGTTTCACAGTCACTTGTCTTACTGCTATAATTCATTAAATTTATTGGCCGTAATGTATAATTATATATTATCTGTAATATGTGACATAATACATATAAAAATCTATATCTCTGCTGGTGTTCATCTCTATCAAAAATGATGCNATTATCTGTAATATGTGACATAATACATATAAAAATCGATATCTCTGCTGGTGTTCATCTCTATCAAAAATGATGATTTTTTGCTTGCCAACAGCTATGTTTAAATGTCGTAGGTCTGGTTTTAATTATTAATACAACAGTACACAGAAAAGTATTTTAATTAAATTTATATTTTTAACTAAACCTTGTGCAATTGATCTATCGTAATGTACTGCAATAGAGTTTCGTTAAAACCGAAAGGTTTGTTATCAAGCACTCCACACTAATGCTACTTTTTCACTTTTTCCGTGCAATATTGTGCGAGAGCTGCAAGTATGTAATCACAAATGTGCAGGAGGGCCAATACATGTTTTGGGCCATTTGAAAGCATATTTTAAGTACGTGAGGTCGCTTATAGTATTTTTGTGACATACTTTATAATTGTGACAGGTTTACTGTCACGCGATGTCAACATCCTGCAGGCCTGTGATCGAAAATACAGCTCGAGCGCTCGTATTCTGACGAATTTGATCGGTCATTTTTGCATATGAATTCCGCTTTCCGGAAACTGGCATCGCAGAAGTATGATGTAGCATCGACAGCGGTTTTTTAAAAGTTGAGAGGAAACAAATTTTTTCAATGCAACAGTCATCCTAACTTTAAAATACGCGTGTCTATTTCTAGTTTCTGTATATTGTGAGCCATTTATGTTCACTATTATATGTATATTAACGAATGTTATCTTAAAACTGTTAAGTTTTACGTGATTTGTAGACGTGAGATTTTGGTTTATTTTAAATAATCAATATTTTCAAATATTTTAAAATATTCAAGGTTTATGGGTGAAGGTAAAAATAAGCGTATACTTTAATTTCGCCATGGGTAATTTAGACAAATAAATAAGTAAATAATCGGTTAAAAAGTGTTAAATTAGAGTAAAATGAAGATAGACGTTCGTCAATAAGTTATTTTGTGTAAATTNACAATGCAACAGTCATCCTAACTTTAAAATACGCGTGTCTATTTCTAGTTTCTGTATATTGTGAGCCATTTATGTTCACTATTATATGTATATTAACGAATGTTATCTTAAAACTGTTTAGTTTTACGTGATTTGTAGACGTGAGATTTTGGTTTATTTTAAATAATCAATATTTTCAAATATTTTAAAATATTCAAGGTTTATGGGTGAAGGTAAAAATAAGCGTATACTTTAATTTCGCCATGGGTAATTTAGACAAATAAATAAGTAAATAATCGGTTAAAAAGTGTTAAATTAGAGTAAAATGAAGATAGACGTTCGTCAATAAGTTATTTTGTGTAAATTATTAGTATTAGTAGAATAATCTTCCATTTAAACGTTTATGTGTGTTTCTATAAAAATATTTAGCTGCCAAAATCTTTCTCTGTCATCTTTGTTTTCCCGGTTGCTCGAATACAAGATTCTCAGCTCGAGCGCTAGCCACTAGACGAGAAGCGATACGAACTTCGGAAACGAAGGCGTGTGTTTAAGCATAGCAAAAATCAATCTTTAACTTTTAAGCGGGCGGTTCCTGTACTAATGAAAAGTCTAGCCCGTTACTCGCAACGCAATGTTGTTAGCTGTACCTGAAATAATACATTCAATAACATTAGATAAGTAATTTTTATGAATTATAAATTTAACTTACTGGGGAGGCAGAATAAACCTGGCTTTCATACGTTTAAGCCTACACAGCTGCGCGGCTATTGTGGTACAGAAATACACTCCCGTAATTTGCAAAATATAGGAATACAATTAATATAAAGGTGTTAATGGCCACTCAGATAGAATATGACGAGAAAAGTTAATGAAGGTATGAAATACACACAATTCAAACAGAATTACAGTTATTCTTATTTTTTTAACCCGTAAGACAATAAAATTTTCTCACGTAGTTGCACTGCAAAATTAAGCGATTTTTGAAAATATGGTTATTTGATGTTATTCATTTTAAAATATTACTATAAACAAATTTAAACTCAATAAAACGTTATTATTTACTATGGCAACTTAAACCTTAAGAATCATTTCCTAAATTTTTTTTAAAGCAAATTTTGAAATCAGATTATATATGACGCTGTTTAATAAATATAAATGCAGTTCCTTTTGTAGGCGTATTAAATAAACATGTTATGTTATACTTGGTTACACTTAAAATACACAAACAATAAAATTAATTAGAGTTTGCATTTTTTACCTTAAACATACGTTATGGGCATAATTATAAAATGAGAAATTTTTTATTTTGGTTGCGTTTTATTCTACTTTTGATATAACCACTGATTAACAATAAACTATAATTTCGGAAATAATATTTTTTTTAGAATAAATGAATAATGTATGTTATATTTCATAAATAAAGTCAATGAAATATCTAAACAGTATAGAACATACCTAATGCGGTATTGTAAGTATATGCTGTAAATAAATAATTTTCTGATTTACGGAAAAGTAATTCAATTTGGCTTATATAAACACCGTTAAACAATTATGACCAACAGCTTGCGGTAGCATAATAATATGCTTGTATACTTCACTGTGGTAGTTGCCAGCACACTGGTAAAAACACTTCAGCTCTACCGATTCGGCCCAAAGCCTCGAAGTCACAAGTTCAATTTTTAGAATGCGTAAGCACAGAGCGAAGAAATNGTATGAAATACACACAATTCAAACAGAATTACAGTTATTCTTATTTTTTTAACCCGTAAGACAATAAAATTTTCTGACGTAGTTGCGCTGCAAAATTAAGCGATTTTTGAAAATATGGTTATTTGATGTTATTCTTTTTAAAATATTACTATAAACAAATTTAAACTCAATAAAACGTTATTATTTACTATGGCAACTTAAACCTTAAGAATCATTTCCTAAATTTTTTTTAAAGCAAATTTTGAAATCAGATTATATATGACGCTGTTTAATAAATATAAATGCAGTTCCTATTGTAGGCGTATTAAATAAACATGTTATGTTATACTTGGTTACACTTAAAATACATAAACAATAAAATTAATTAGAGTTTGCATTTTTTACCTTAAACATACGTTATGGGCATAATTATAAAATGAGAAATTTTTTATTTTGGTTGCGTTTTATTCTACTTTTGATATAACCACTGATTAACAATAAACTATAATTCCGGAAATAATATTTTTTTTTAGAATAAATGAAAAATGTATGTTATATTTCATAAATAAAGTCAATGAAATATCTAAACAGTATAGAACATACCTAATGCGGTATTGTAAGTATATGCTGTAAATAAATTTTTTTCTGATTTACGGAAAAGTAATTCAATTTGGCTTATATAAACACCGTTAAACAATTATGACCAACAGCTTGCGGTAGCATAATAATATGCTTGTATACTTCACTGTGGTAGTTGCCAGCACACCGGTAAAAACACTTGAGCTCTACCGATTCGGCCCAAAGCCTCGAAGTCACAAGTTCAATTTTTAGAATGCGTAAGCACAGAGCGAAGAAATNAGCTCTACCGATTCGGCCCAAAGCCTCGAAGTCACAAGTTCAATTTTTAGAATGCGTAAGCACAGAGCGAAGAAATGTACTATATTCATAAACAGGTCGCATTATCTAATACTTAATAATTTTCAGATTTGCGTACACGCAGTATTGTTTTGTTTATAACAGACGCATGGGCTAACGAAGACAATAAAACATATATTACTTACTAGTTTTAGTCAAATTCTTGTTATCATGAACATTATTTTGGTCCATTTTAACATCTTGACTGTAGTTGTTACAATATTTTTGCATAAATTGTTATAGTAAGCTAACTTAACTTCATTGAAAAAAACTATGAATAATTAACTTGCAACATTTGGAATTAGCACTATTATATCAACGTAAAATGTACGCTATCCGTATTTAAGAGTAATTTTGTACAGTATGTGAATAAAAGATAACTAATATAACTTGGTTTGGCTTTCGCGTGCTTCATGAATATCTTAGGTAAGCCAGGCGTAATTGAATAACGAATGGAGGCTTCCAACGACCTCATGAGTCAGGCTGCGCACTTTTGGGCTGGCTGGAGTAGCATATCACGGAACAGGGCCATTAATATGTTACCCGTGTTTCACGTTATGGGGATCATAATTTGGGAATGTGGCTGTAAGGCTACATGCTACCCATCGAAATTGCTCTTCCAGCGGCCCCGCAAACTGGCAAGGGTTGTTTAATAGTTCAGTAAAGAAGCTCAGTCTCCTTGTCATAACGCTCAATAATAAAAATTATTTAATACACCCCTTAAAATTCTTGAGCTTTTCTTAATGTTAAAACTTTGCGGGGTAAAATATTTGGCATGGAAAATCACGTATGTTTTTAAAATATATGAAACTGAAGTTATTTATTATTTACGACATAATATTTGTCTCTTTAAAGCGCATTGTTGCTTTCATTAAATTTCATGTCGGCATCATATTTTTTTCATGTATCCAACTCGTGATGGTATAAGGTTATATTGCTCAACTAACAGTTAGAATCTATTTGGTTTGAGTCCGTCTTTGGTTCAGTTCGTTTTTAAACTGTTCCTTTAATAACCTGCTTAGTACTATAAAATATAATATTTAATTACAGAGCTACACAACCTGAATTTTACATCATAACGGTCGGATGTCACATGAAATTCTAATCCGGAACGTTGGTACTGAAATTTCGGAATCGTATTAATTACTCTACGAAAAACAGAAATCTTAAAAAAAGTGTTAAACAACAAAGTAAATCACTGTCCATGTTAATTATTCNAATTACTCTACGAAAAACAGAAATCTTAAAAAAAGTGTTAAACAACAAAGTAAATCACTGTCCATGTTAATTATTGTAGAAGTGTGTGTGTTCGAAAATATATTCCTAATTCCAACAAGGTAAACTTCATGTCATATTATGACAATTTTAGATCTGCATTTGAGATTGACTCAGTGCCTTGCGAAAAAATATGTTGTTTCGTTTGGCACTAAATTTGTCTCAAATAATACAAGATTTCATTGAAAATGTACATTATAAAATTTACAACAACGCTTATNTAACGCTTATTAATATTTTAAATATATGAATTCTTTAACATTATAGTTTCGTCAAAAATACAGAAACATAATACAATAAAATATATTTTACAATAATATATTTTATTCGTAGTATTCGAAATGTTGGCGATGCAATGTTATGCCTGAAACAATATTTTAAATAAATCCTATATATCTTATACTTGTATCTTCTGTCCGAGATATGGACTTAATAATAATAAGAATTTACTGATATAACTAATGCGCCTACTTTCCCCTTCATGGGTGCAAATAATTTTTAATGAAGTTCTTAAAAGCTTAGACGGTAGGTAGGCCTTCTCGTTGATAGCAACATTATTATAGATGGAACAATAAATACATGCAACATTATTGAGATAATTAAAAATACACACGTGCTTTATCGAGGACTCGAACCCGGAAAACCTCTTGCAATAAGCTAACGTGCCACCAAATGCATTATAGAGGTAGGATTCGGAGCATCAACTACGGTTGTAATCAGTCTAATGTTTTGGTAGACAGGGTTTACTAACCTAACATATTTACGGGCTGTCATTTTGAACATAAGTGTCCGAGACTTACATCATATACGTTTACATGGACCATAGTAGTAACACTTGTGTGAAGACTGTGGTGTAAACCTGTTGAGTCCTTCCAGATATATGGCATAAAACCACCATTTTCTCATGTAACGGTCTTCATAAATGGCGGAAAAAAATGCTATGTATTAGCACATTTGATGACATAGACACTGACATCTTATATATTACGGTTGAAATTGTTTGGGACGGGTAGAATACTAAGAAAACTTTTCTACATACACTGTTGTTTTGATAATTTTNATTACGGTTGAAATTGTTTGGGACGGGTAGAATACTAAGAAAACTTTTCTACATACACTGTTGTTTTGATAATTTTGACCAACACCTTAAACTATATAAATTTAAATGGACTACAAAAGAATACCTTGTCACATATATTTGTTAGGACTTTTATAATTTTTTCCGAGATATGACATACTAGTTTAATTTTGCATGTGTTGCTTCTTTCTTATAAAACGGCGAAAAAAAAAAAGTTTACTGTGTAGGTCTAAGCTCATTTGATGCTTGCATAAATACTAGCAGTATACAATGTTAAGTTGAAATTTATGACATGGCTTTGTAGATATATTATACTAATCTGAAATGTTCTTATGTTCGGCATTTTGAAAATAAGAGTCTGGCCCAAATAAAATATATTGTTTTGGCCTACCGTTCTTGTACTTGTTTGCAAAATTTCATTTTAAATCTTTAAGTCAGTGCACAAAATAGGTTCGGTGTAGACACATTTTATCGTTTTTATAAATATTGCCAGCGTAAAAATTTAAGTTGAAGTTTGTCCATGGTTTCGTAGATCTAGCATATTAAGATAAAATGTTTATATAACTGCCATTTTGAAAATAAGTGTTTTACACTTAAAATATACATATTTACATGGACGAACGCAGTGCCACTAGTTTGCCAAATTTTGTAGGAATCGGTAGATTGTTTCCTGAGATATAACATAAAAACTTTATTTTTTCATGTGGTGCTATTTCATAAAAGGGCAAACGAAAGTGGCTAACAGTTGATACATATTATGCTTGTAATAGATACTTTCAGCACACAAATATTTATCTAAATTGGCATAACTAGATAGTAGATGATGTAAATAAACGTAAATATATGTACGTCCGCCATTTTTAAAAGATTCGCTTAAATCACCCTGGTAGTATTATGCATGTGCAAAATTCGTCGAGAATTGGTTGAGTAATTTTTGAGATACGACGTGAAAGCTTTAAGTGCTATATTCTGAATTGGCGGACCAACAATGATGTCCATCTGCAAATTCGATGCTTACACGATTCACTGTTAACATATAAAATATGGTAAAAATTAATTCAATGGTTCCCAAGATATGACATATCACCCTAAATATTGAAATGGCTGCCACTGAAAATAATTACCTTGCGTGATCGAAAACTATAGAAGTTGGACGTCCTCTTTCTAAGTACTGTAAGTGTACCGAATTTGGTGAAATTCCGTGAATTCAGTTCTCGCGTTCAAAATATTTTTTTTGCGGAAAGGGACACACACCAGAACTCACACAGATACACACACAGCCATACGCACAGACATGCACCTTCACACACAAACACACAGATCGGGTAGTGATCTCAGCCTATCTTTACTTCAGAAAGTAAGCTTGAAAGCAACGAAGGGAAGTATGAAAATTAAACGTGAAATATGAAAAAAATTATATTTGAAAGATACCGCTAAACGTTCTGGCTTCTCAGGGTGATCCAGTGCTTCCTAAATTTGCAAGTCTGGAACAGGCACAAAAAAATTAAAGTAAACCTGTTTTTCATAGCCGAATTCACATAAAACAACTAATTGTAATGAATTTCAGTCTTTAGAAAATTCGCGTAAAGAGCTTCTAGTATAACCGTAGCTCGCAGGAATGAGTTCGTAAATTTAACTATAAGAAATACTATTCTGAAATTTTAAATTTACAATTGACGATGAGTTTTTAATGTTGTAAGATTTTGGAAATGACATTTTTAGGATTGTACTGTGGATGTGTATTCTACAAGATACACACATTCTAAATTGAGGTGTTATTGAAATTAGTATTACTGTTAAAAAAAACTTTGGAGTATAAATGGGTTTATGAGCATATTGAGCACCCAACTGAAAAGTGAAATTCTTACAACGAGATTTTGTAAGCGGACTACATTAAATTTTGCGCCGTAACCGATGCAATTTTTCTCTTCCGTATACTCTAGGTGGGTAATTGCATGCCCTAATTAGATTTATCTGTTTTATGACGGGAAGAGACGAAGATCAGTTGCCGACATAATTATCCATCGGGTAGCTATATACGCAGTGGTGACGGCCGTATTTCAGATGGTCAGCGTCGTGACAAGAAACATAGTCTATTTCCCTTCCTCTCCTGGTTGCTGTGATGTCTTAGAGCTTAAAACATCATGACCATGCGTCAGTTTGGAAATATGTCTTGGTTTGATCATCTGGTGAATACTAAATGGTCATTTGGTTATGTATTGCCTCTTTATACCGTTTCGGAGAAGTAGAGGGCTGTCAGGGTAGCAAGTGTCAAAAACGCGAAGGAAGCATGTTTATAAGTCAATGAGGTGGCGAAACGTCAGAATTAAGAAATCTTAAGCATCTGGTTATTGCTGGGAAATTATTCTTTAGTGCGATATTTTGTTTTGGTACTCTATTATTCAAAGTAGGCGGTAAAGGAAAAGTATTTTCATTTAAGGAGACCTTATTTGCCAAGTAAATGCATGAACCCTACAAANCGGTAAAGGAAAAGTATTTTCATTTAAGGAGACCTTATTTGCCAAGTAAATGCATGAACCCTACAAATATTAAGGATTGACTGCTTTCGGAAAAGGCAAGAAAATGGTTGCAGTCTGAAACTTAAAAATTTTTGTAGGTTAATTTTCTATAAAATGCTATTACAAGGTGTAATTTTTAAGTTGAAAGCATAATTTTATGGTTCTCTGTGAATATGTATAATTTTTCATGTAGTATTTGGCTAATGGTTACAATACAAAGAAGTTTTGCGTTATTATGAATCAGCTTGTTAACTANAATTTTTCATGTAGTATTTGGCTAATGGTTACAATACAAAGAAGTTTTGCGTTATTATGAATCAGCTTGTTAACTAAACTAGAAACGTAATAAAACGTGCGAAGCAGTGTCATTTAATTTAGTCATGCGCAAATAGTTAAACGAAAAAGTTTAGATACAACAGAAAACAATTACCAAATCCATTATGACTGTCTTTCAGTAAATAGATTTCATAACAACCAACATAACCCTGACGAATAATGCAAAATACACAACAATGGCAATCGTTTTATGGACACAGGGAGTNTCATAACAACCAACATAACCCTGACGAATAATGCAAAATACACAACAATGGCAATCGTTTTATGGACACAGGGAGTATATTCAGTAATTAAAGATGAGTAGACAAAATGTAACGTTATCTATAAAACAACCTCTGATTCGTCTCACTAGTTCGTTATGCTAAACAGAAGAATTTATATTTCAATTTTAATATACTAGTGATCATGTCACTTTCAAGTGTTGGGGAATTCAAAAGATTTAGCGGGATATACACACAGCAACAATAAATTCATTTCACAAGCCCATCTTTCCATCGTAAAGTAGGCTAAAAATGCGGTCGCAGTAAATCACTCATAACTCTNAAATTCATTTCACAAGCCCATCTTTCCATCGTAAAGTAGGCTAAAAATGCGGTCGCAGTAAATCACTCATAACTCTTAGCCACAAAACCCACAAAGAGTATTTGTATCTAAGTATTTTGAACAATGATTTACTTTAAGGAAATCCATATCTGCATGAATAAGCAATTATTATTCATTAAACTAACTTCTACATTAATATTAGACAAGACTCTGTATAGTCGCGATATTTGTTTTCCAAATAAAATTATTGATATTGTTACGTTCCGACCAAGGTTATAAGAGTCATATGCAAACGCGCTTTTCGTATTAAATATGTGTAAAAATCGAAAGTAAGGCCGCAGTGTTTGCGACTCTGAAGAAAAAAAATACCGACGTGAAAACTTGCTCCGTAATCCAAGTTTAAGACCCAGAATACAATATCCTCGGAACACAGCTAAAAGGCGAGTGCGCTATGTAACGTGTGCGTACAGAAACAATTACATGTGTATAGAAAGACCTTATCGTTCTGCGTATATAACTTGTCGCCTTAGCACTGGAAAGAGTTGCAGAGTTGTGCCATGTGAACAATTATGCGGTTTCTGGCAAAACTTAGACGTGTACTTTGCAAATGAGTGCTAAAGGCCGAAGGAAACGAATAGAGACATATGCGGTGGCGCTGAGAGAATACCTACACACCACGAGGAAGCGGGAAATACTACCAATGAGGGAACCAAGTTTATGGATGGTATAGGTGATTTAATNTAAGCATCTGGTTATTGCTGGGAAATTATTCTTTAGTGCGATATTTTGTTTTGGTACTCTATTATTCAAAGTAGGAGGTAAAGGAAAAGTATTTTCATTTAAGGAGACCTTATTTGCCAAGTAAATGCATGAACCCTACAAATATTAAGGATTGACTGCTTTCGGAAAAGGCAAGAAAATGGTTGCAGTCTGTAACTTTAAAATTTTTGTAGGTAAATTTTCTATAAAATTCTATTACAAGGTGTAATTTTTAAGTTGAAAGCATAATTTTATGGTTCTCTGTGAATATGTAAAATTTTTCATGTAGTATTTGGCTAATGGTTACAATACAAAGAAGTTTTGCGTTATTATGAATCAGCTTGTTAACTAAACTAGAAACGTAATAAAACGTGCGAAGCAGTGTCATTTAATTTAGTCATGCGCAAATAGTTAAACGAAAAAGTTTAGATACAACAGAAAACAATTACCAAATCCATTATGACTGTCTTTCAGTAAATAGATTTCATAACAACCAACATAACCCTGACGAATAATGCAAAATACACAACAATGGCAATCGTTTTATGGACACAGGGAGTATATTCAGTAATTAAAGATGAGTAGACACAGTGTAACGGTATCTATAAAACAACCTCTGATTCGTCTCACTAGTTCGTTACGCTAAACAGAAGAATTTATATTTCAATTTTAATATACTAGTGATCATGTCACTTTCAAGTGTTGGGGAATTCAAAAGATTTAGCGGGATATACACACAGCAACAACAAATTCATTTCACAAGCCCATCTTTCCATCGTAAAGTAGGCTAAAAATGCGGTCGCAGTAAATCACTCATAACTCTTAGCCACAAAACCCACAAAGAGTATTTGTATCTAAGTATTTTGAACAATGATTTACTTTAAGGAAATCCATATCTGCATGAATAAGCAATTATTATTCATTAAACTAACTTCTACATTAATATTAGACAAGACTCTGTATAGTCGCGATATTTGTTTTCCAAATAAAATTATTGATATTGTTACGTTCCGACCAAGGTTATAAGAGTCATATGCAAACGCGCTTTTCGTATTAAATATGTGTAAAAATCGAAAGTAAGGCCGCAGTGTTTGCGACTCTGAAGAAAAAAAATACCGACGTGAAAACTTGCTCCGTAATCCAAGTTTAAGACCCAGAATACAATATCCTCGGAACACAGCTAAAAGGCGAGTGCGCTATGTAACGTGTGCGTACAGAAACAATTACATGTGTATAGAAAGACCTTATCGTTCTGCGTATATAACTTGTCGCCTTAGCACTGGAAAGAGTTGCAGAGTTGTGCCATGTGAACAATTATGCGGTTTCTGGCAAAACTTAGACGTGTACTTTGCAAATGAGTGCTAAAGGCCGAAGGAAACGAATAGAGACATATGCGGTGGCGCTGAGAGAATACCTACACACCACGAGGAAGCGGGAAATACTACCAATGAGGGAACCAAGTTTATGGATGGTATAGGTGATTTAATGTATGCAGTTTCCCAATCACCACACAAATCGTGGATATAAAATAGAAACGACAAATCTGTTATGACTTGTTCTTTCGTTTGGAAGTCAGAACTGTAAACATTTTGGGCATTCTGTTTTACTGTTTGGTTTATATAACTTGTTCAACTAAGTTGTTTGTGGAAAAATGAGCTGAATTTGTATAATTTGCTCGTTGTATAGTTAACAATACAATATGATATTTCCACCGAACCAAGTTTCACTAAACTTTCGTGCCAAGAACACGTGGTTGCTTCATTTGACCCAGCACTGTCTATGGACATATTAAAGCATTAATANTACCTACACACCACGAGGAAGCGGGAAATACTACCAATGAGGGAACCAAGTTTATGGATGGTATAGGTGATTTAAAGTATGCAGTTTCCCAATCACCACACAAATCGTGGATATAAAATAGAAACGACAAATCTGTTATGACTTGTTCTTTCGTTTGGAAGTCAGAACTGTAAACATTTTGGGCATTATGTTTTACTGTTTGGTTTATATAACTTGTTCAACTAAGTTGTTAGTGGAAAAATGAGCTGAATTTGTATAATTTGCTCGTTGTATAGTTAACAATACAATATGATATTTCTACCGAACCAAGTTTCGCTAAACTTTCGTGCCAAGAACACGTGGTTGCTTCATTTGACCCAGCACTGTCTATGGACATATTAAAGCATTAATATTTTCGTTGATAAAATATTGAGAAATGAGGTTACATGGGGCTGCAATCACTTGTAAATTTTCACACAGCACAACATAATCCATATTTAACTTTGCCTTTCCTTAATCATGTGCCATCACTTTATACGCACCTTCGGCATTCATATGGTAAAGTTGACACACACAGACACACACACTCGCTTACTCGCTCTCTCTCTCTCTTAATACCTTTTCATTTGTCCTCTGAATCTACCGATATTAGCTGAATATACATATTATTGAAATAAGATCATAAATCGGGTCTAGAGAATCGGAATCTGATATGAAGTCCCGACCGGAATGTATCTCTGTAGAGAGTTTCGCTGCAGGGAAGCTCGGAATGTTTTTCTTCAGAAAGGCTGAACATTAGAATGAGCTTCAGTTGAGGGGAAAGATAATGCTTTTCTTATGTGTGTCTCGCGCAATGACTTTCCTGTTTTGGCAAAGATCTTATGTGAATTTGGAATGGATCTTTGACTTCATCCGAATGTAATTTGACCAATTGATATGTTTGCATATCTAATCACATAGTGGTTCTCCATTTTTAAGCATCTCCTGAAGCTTTGGAATTCTGCGAGTGGTTACAAAGTAAATACTGCACAGTCTTTCTGACATAACTGGTCGGCCGTTCCCAGGTAGTAATTTTTATTAATATGTAACACTACAGGCTGTCTTTGTAATGGCTTCTTCGACAATCCTCTATTTAATATCCTGTAGTTTGACAAATGTTTGGCCTCGCAGAGCGGTCTACAGACTGTATTTTAATGATCAGAAGTCTAGAAATAATTTTTGTTTATCTTACATTAAGATTTTCTCACAATCATTAAACAGCATTACACGAGAACCTGAAAGTTTTAAATTACCCAAATTAGCTTTAAACTTCGTCTTACATCAACGTTCCTAAAACAACACAAATGTATGAAGTAAAAAGTCATATTCCTCAATTAAAATTCATGGTAACAGGTTTTAGTGCATAATTTTACGCGATGAGAATAAAAAAATAAGTTACAACACAATTCGGGATCTTTACGTGGATGTGGTTAGTTTTAACATTGGATGCCAAAATTATGTACGAGATCCAAATAAAGTACGGAAAATACAATATCTACGATATATATATATATATACAATGATATGAAATCCCGTAAGATCCTGCATATTTAAAACAAATGGAATAACAGACGATATACCAACGTTTATTCAAACCTAATGCACAAAATATTTTAATTTTTACCGTTGAAAATACGTGTTATAACATTATTTCGTTGTGTGCACAGCAATGACTCGATGAATCTTAGAAAATCTGTGCAGTAGTTCAAAATGAGTGTCCGAGTCAAAACTCCTCCCAAGAAAAAAGTGAAATTACAATATACTCTTGTTCTGTTTAGTTTTGCCAAGTTTTAAAGTTCATAATTTTTATTTAAAGTACCACAATGCGTCGTATTTTATAATTTTTCATTAGGTTCAGAGAGCCGCGTTGGTGTAGTGATCAGACTACTCACCTCTCACCTAGGTGTACGGGAATTGATTCCCGGTGAGGTCGCTCCCCGAATTTCGCACGTAGGAATCATACCGGACGATGCCGCTCATCAGCGAGTTATATCGGGTATCACCTGTTTACCCCGCCCTTACATTCCAGCGCTGCTCCATACTCACCTCGCTCCACCACCCTCGCCTCTCAAAACCACGGTGTTAAGAGCCGCCCAAATCTCTCCACTCTCCACTGCACTAGGTTCAGTGTAGAAGCTATAGTTATAAGTCTACTTCCCGAAGTAAATAAAGGTTTCTGATATCACTTTCCTGTTTGTGAGTTTGTGTGTGTGTGCATGCGTGTATCCCCTCCCCTTTTACATTTTTGAACGCGTGCACCTAATTTCACCAAACTCGGTACATATAGAGTAATTATTAAGGGCACCTGACTTTTATAACTTTGGACAGAGCTGGAAACTTACTTTAAAAATGGCGGATATTTTAATATTTAGGGTGATATGTCACATCTCTTTTGTATACTGGCATAGCATCGCGTAAGCATTACATTTTTTAATGAATATAACTGTTAGTCAGCCATTTTGAAATATATTACCAAATAAACAACTATAGAATTGACATTATATCTTGAAAACTGTCAAAGCAATTGTCACCCAAATTGGTATTAAGAAATACAATAACAGGTCAGGTAAACTTAAGTAATTAAACTAAATAAGGTATTTATTTAAAAAATGATGGTCATACAAATACTTCAACTTTATTTGGTATATCTATCATGCCGTTAAACCAATTTTGACCAAATTTTATATTATAGAAGTATCATTTATAAGCATCAAACATGCCAACACATAGCCACATTTGTCGGCCATTTTGTAAGATAACACCACATTAATTAATAAAGCTCTTATGTCACAACTCGGTGAACAATGAGTAGAATCCTACCAAATTTGGCAAACAATTAGTAATGCGGCAAATGATGTTAAGTGATAAGTTTCATGTTTGTCAGACACTTATTTTCATAATGGCGGGCGTATGAACATTTAAGTTTACAATGTTATATCTTTGAAACCATGTAATCGATTCCAAAGAAATTTTGCAAGCTGGCTATATATATACATATATATTACATTTATCAAATGCGTCTACACAAAGCATATTTTCCCGCCATTTTGTAAGATAGCACTACATTAATTAATAAATTTGTCGTATGTTGGGATACAATTAATCGATTGCTACCAAATTTTGCAAACAAGTAGTAATGTGGCAGAGAACGTAAATTATATGTTTTAGGTATAATGCATACTTATTATCAAAATGGCGGTCACATAGGCATTTTATTTCAGTATATTTTATCGACGAAATCATATGATTAATTACAACTAAATTTTTTATGCTGACAGTATAAATAACAACTATCAAATGCATCTACATCGAGAATATTTTGCCCGCCATTTTGTTAAGACATGACAACTAAAGTTTTTATGTAATATCTTGTGAAACAATTGACAGATCTCCACCAAATTTGGCAAACGATTTTCATTGCAGCAGGTGGTGAAACTACTATGTTTTAAGGTCAGACACTCTTTTTCAAAATGATGGTTATATAAATATTTTAACTCATTATCTTTTATTAAGGAAACAAATTCCAAATTAACTTTTTATGCTGGCAGTATCAATTACAACCATCAAATTTGTCTATAAAGAGCCTCATTTCTCTGTTATTTTGTAAGTTACTCCCATAAAAAAATTTCGGTTTTACGTAATACCTCCGTAAACAATCTACACATTCTTACCAAATTTGGCGAAGGAGTTCAATTGTAGTAAGCCTAACTATATGAATATTTAAGAGTTACAGACACTTATTTTCAGAATGGTGGCTATAAAATTAATTAAGATGAGTGTGCTATATCTACGAAACTATGAAATTGATTTCAGCTTTATTTTTTATACTGGGAGTATGCAATCATGGAATGTGCTTATACATAAATTTTTGTCCTCTATAAAAATAATGTCATATCTCAGTGATTAATCAACCAATTTTTACCAAACTCTTCACACAAGTAGCGCTATGGTACCATTTAAACTTAGGTGTTTTATATTGCTCACACATATTTTCAAAATGATGACCCTGTAAATATAAAAGGTTGGTAATCCTATCATTCGAAACATTAAAATGATTAAATTCGAATTTGATGCTCGAATCCAACCTCCGTAAAGCAGTTAGTGAGTTAAGAGATTTGGGCGTCTCTTAAAAGCGAGGTCTTGAGAGCCGATCATAATGCAGTTGATTGTACACTAGCTTATGATTCCAAGTATTGTGGTTTAGGGTCCCGGGTACGACACTCGTGTACTGTATTTGTAATTGTCTCACTACAGTTGCATTCGTTTATGGCTTCATCTCTAATGATATTGCTTTCAACTAGACATGTCCTATTTGCCAATTGAGGTTTTAGAAATCATTAAAAATTTAATTGAACCAATGTTGAGGAAATTAGAGGCTCATTAGTTATATCAGTAATTTCTTGTTTACAACTGTACTATTAGCTGAATGTAGTTGTAGTAGACAGAGCAGAGTATATATATAACGTGTGGAACAATTACATAAAGTGCGAGAAAGGGTTTACGATATGTCATGAAAAATCTTCCACATTTTCTGAGAAAAACCAGGCAACACTTGTCATGAGATTGGAGTCGTGTCCGAATTCTCTCTAAGTTTACACATTTACGTGCTTGGCTCCGCCTGTGACGTCACCATGTACAGTATACTCGTATATACTAGCGCTTACCGAATTCCCAGTGTAGCACAGGGAGGTTGTACTCTTCGCTCGTACACGATGTTTACTTGCTGGGTATGGGTGCATACTTACTGCGGTCGCCTTATTGGTTTTCAGTTGTAGTTGTTAATCAATACTTTTTAAGCAATGTTAATTATTGTTAGTAAAGCTTTCAAGTTATATCTGTCTGTTGTGAATATATAGTGCACATAATTGTGTAAGATTTTTAATAGTTCTATCAATTTATAGTTATTCCACGGCTTTTATAAGCCACTACATCATTAATTTATAAACAAGGCAGAGTTCAGTATACATTTCGTTGGTTATTTGTTTTTTACATAAATACAGAGAATTTAGTTGGCAATCTTAACACACTCGTGTCTTCATGCAGCATATTCTTCTTTGCTTTCGTAGTTCTTCCTATTGTCTCCAGCAAGTGCAACAAGTCTAGTGTAAGATGATTACCCGTCCAAATAGTCTGGGCAAGTAAATACCACAGCAAATAAGCACATGTGTGTATTTAACAAGTATGTATATTGATGATTCGAACTTGTTGAATTAATTTGCCTTGTTGGTTACTGTGATGTATTCTAATATGACCGATCCTTTCATTTCGTCTTTTGTATTGCTGGTAAATTCACGTATTCTGCGATTATATGTGTATTCTTCATATTGTAATATACTTTTTCCTACCCGAACAAAGCACATTTTATATTTCAAATGTATTTCAACACCACACATGAGCTTGTAGCTTTCCTTCAGGAACCAACAGCTACATGAAATGTGCCCACGTACCCAGTACCCAACAGCTGTGTGCCAGTATACCCTGAATTGTTTAATTATCTCCCCGATGCGAAATTTTCTATAATGGGAAATCGAAAATAAACCATTGAACATGGCGAATGCTATATCCACAACATTTTTAACTACTCGCCTTAGAAATTATGCTAGACTGTTCAGATCTTACTGGCAACAGCTTCGCTTCAATTTGTGGCGTCGCTATTAAAGGCGTCGATGTATGAGTGAATCCTACGCATGCACAGGTCAGACGCGTCCACCTGTTCTATACTCTGGACACAGAGTAGGTACTGAAGAATACGTAAGCAAAACAGCAGTTTATACCGCGAACTCCAGCCTCACATGCGAGCAAAATGGCGTCACTGCACTAAGAAAAAAAATTGTTTCAGTATACCAAATACATTTCTTTGCGTGGCGTTTATTTCAGTTGAACGATATTTTGTGGGTTCAACAAAGCCTCAGTTCCTCCAAATGAAAGGAATTTCAAAAATCCAAATAATTGATTTAAAACACTTTAGTTTGTGCCAAACTAATATTTCGTTTTTTTCAGTATGCTAAACAAATATTTAATGTAAGCAAACATATCGTTACAAATTGTCAACAAAATATGTTTACTTACGTGCGATATACAATATGTTTCAGGGGAAACGGACATACGTTAAGAAGTGATAGTTTGGACCATTCTGAAGGGAAAACATCAGGGTTGAGATGATTTAAATCACCTGATTTTAATCAGTGATTTAAATCGCGATTAAAATCAAGTGATTAAAAAAAAAATTGTTGATTTAAATCAATACCTTTTTTTGTGCAACAAAATCGACCAAAAAATGTTAAGGAACTTCCCCGACATAAACTACGGCGCACACATGCGTGCAATGCTATGTTTATCTACACAGTTCGGGTATTCCCCGAGATGTAAACTCACGACTTAATGTGTTTTCGCCCAGTCATTCGTGACTGATTAGTGAAATCGTGAATACAACAAAATGGCTGGAAGAAAAAAAGATGCTGTATGGGTTTATTTTGATGAAAAAAAGTCTGCTTGCGGAAAGTTTAACAAAGCGGTGAGTAAAAGTTGTAATAAGGAGTTGATGGGTTTAGTAGCGAGAATGAAAAAACATTTAGAAATATGTGTGGCAGAAAAGGATCGCAATTAGAACATCGACTCAGACGACGTTGGCGGCAATGCCGCCGCGAGCGCGGTAACTTGCTATCTTTTTTATTAACAGTACTCTGATTTTTGTTTGTCATACATTTGTATAACTTGTGTAGTTATGTGGTGTGATTTATTTTATATCTTACAATATCCGGCAGGATATCACGCCGCTTTCTTTGGCGGTAACGGATACCGCACGTTCGTATGAGATCAGGCCTTGTTGTTGGTAGAAAACTTACCAGAACATTTATTTACAAGACATATTATTATAGAGATGTTTGTTTTTATGTTTGTTTTAGGAGTAAATGAAAATGCTTGTGCCTCTGTGTCTTCTGCATCTGCTAGTTCCGTACCTAAAGCAAATCAGAGCGCTTGTTTAGGCCGAAAAAACTAGATGACTACGTTGTAAAAACAGATGCCACGCAGAAACATCTTTGGATTTGCAAGTAGCGAAGTATTTCCATGCAATTAATACCTTATTTCTGCAAGCGGAGCACGAAGAGTTCAAGAAATTGATGAGTATGTTACGGCCAGGTTACGTTCCTCCAAATCGATTTGATATTGGTGGCAAGCTGCTCAATGAAATTTTCAAGGACTAACAAGACAAAAGTAGATGAGATTTAGAGAATAAAACTGTAACCTTGTCAATTGATGGGTGGTCTGACATACGAAACGACCCTATTATTTGTACGTGTGTCTCAACAAATGATGGTAAAAATGTCCTGGTTGATACCATTGATACGGCAGACCACAGTCACACTGCCGACTACTTAGAAACTGTGGTAAATGCAAGTATACAAAAAGCAGAAAAAATTTTAACTGTAAAGTTAGAAGTGTTGTATCGGATAATGCAGCTAACATGGCAAAAATGCGNCAAAAAGCAGAAAAAATTTTAACTGTAAAGTTAGAAGTGTTGTATCGGATAATGCAGCTAACATGGCAAAAATGCGGAAGCAGCTTCAAACAAACACTGCTGACGATAATGGCGCGGAAGTTAATGTACCTATAGTTACCTACGGATGTTCTGCGCATATTCTTAACCTATTGGCTAAAGATTTAGAAATTCCAGATGCTACAACACATGTTCTGAAAGTTATCAAGTACTTCAGAAACAATCATTTCGCGCATGCTAAATATTCACTCACCAAGGCGAATAGTTTAGTAATGCCACAAGAAGTAAGATGGAACACAATGTGTGATTCACTAAAGAGCTATGTTAAAAACTGGCCGATTTTGATGCAAATAGCAGACGAAAATAAAGAGGAAATTAGCTCTGACATTAGAAACCTCATTCAAAATATGAATATTAAAAGAAATGCAGAAGGTCTAATTGCACGACTAGAGCCAATAGTCAAAACTCTGGACAATATTCAGAGCGATAAGTGTACCATTTCATATAGCGTACTTATATGGAAGGAAATAATTGACCAACTAGAGGAGGAACTACATATGATTCAAATGAAGATTGTCATGAAACGTTATCACCAAGCGATGACACCGGGTCACTATCTAGCTTACATGGTGAATCCAAAACTGCCCCAAGAACCAGTTTGATGAATAGCATTATTCGTTTGAATGCTAAAGTTGAGCTTTTCACTAGAGTATTAGTTGAACAAGTCATACAGAAAACCGCCCCTACTGATTGGTGGTTAGCAATCCACAGCATTAAAAAATGTATAACTGAAGCAGAATCATAGATAATAATGCAACTGCTAAGTGCTGTTGCATCTTCCGCTAGGGTGGAAAGAATATTTTCAACTTTTAATTTGGTGCATACCAAAATAAGAAATAGGTTAGGCACCGAGAAGGCAGCCAAATTAGTTTTCCTTTTAAAGAACCTGAATGGGAAAAAATAATTATGTAACGAGCCAAACGGATTTTGTCAATTTTATGTCGTTGATTTTCTTAATTTTTCATTATTGTTTGTTTGAATGTGATTGATATTGATAATTTTAGAAGAACTGCATTGTTGATTCTTTTTTTATTGTATAAATAAAATAAATTAAAATAAACAAAGAGATTTTTTTTTAATAATAACTGACATCCAAATGAAAAAAAGATGGGATTATGTAAATAAATAAATAAAAAATCTGATTTAAATTTTTGATAAAAAAAAAAATTATGATTTTTATCGACACTGGAAAACATAAATAAACATATGCTCTATTCCGGTGTCCGAGGTACAGCTATGTGACATTCACGGCGTCGTTTCTCAGTGGACGTGTGGTGCGGTATCATTGATAACCAACTCATTGGTCCAGTTATTGTAGACAACCGTCTTAACGGAGAACGGTATCTGCACTTCCTGCATAGTCTGTTTCCGGAACACTTGGAGGACGTTACAATTGGAAAAAAGGGCTGGAATGTATTTGCAAAGGGATGGAGCGCCTGCACATTCCACACGACCAGCGATACAGTAACCAATGAAAACTGTCCTGGTCGTTGGATCGGTCGTGGCGGTGCTGTTGCTAGGCCATCACGGTTACCCGACCTTTCTCCACTAGATTATTGTTTCCTGGGTTGGTTGAAGGCCGAAGTCAAAAGACAAAAATCGTAAACAAGGGAGGAATTGCTTGCTCGTGTTAAATTCTTGTATGCACGTTAAAGAAGAACGTGGACACCAGCTCTGATTAGCAGCACAGCATCTGACTACACAAGCTGAAAAATGCATTGAAGTTTGCGGTAGCATTTTTGAACATGAGTTGTAAAGGGAATGTACACAATAAAACCCAACACGTAACCATCTATTTATTTACTATCACCTGTAACGTTCTCATTCCTGTCAGTTTCACATAGCTGTACCTCGGACACCTTTGCGAATAGGGCATATGTTGATGTTTTCCCTCTATAATGGTCCATGCTTTCACCTTTTAACGTATGTCTGTTTCCCTCGGTCCATCTGGTATGTTGAACAAATAATTTATTTGCAGTGACCGAAGATTTTGTGTGGTAATAATCCATTTGGTTGATATTTGCCTTATTTTTTGACTGCGCGCATTCAAAGAAAAATTCTCCATTTTNGTGTGGTAATAATCCATTTGGTTGATATTTGCCTTATTTTTTGACTGCGCGCATTCAAAGAAAAATTCTCCATTTTGAAGTTAGAAGTCCGTGCACGAGGTTATCTTGAGAATGGCTGATGAAATAACCAAGAAAATGTTTGGAGATTGGGATTCCACTGGCCTTAAAGAAGTATTTAGAGGTAATTTAAACTGATTATTACTCTATTACGGGGTTTGTAATTAAGTGTTGTGTAGTAGTGTAGGTTTACATACATGCCAGGCGTAGACGCATGTTTCTAACTTCGGCCTCTACCTAAGTTACTTTTTTAATACTTTATAATGATTTTAAAGCATTCAGCTGAATAATTAGTGACTTAGTAAGTATTGGAATATAGATGAGTGCTCTGTACATGCAGCATTCCTATTGCCACGTGCTCAAACTGTAGTTGTGTTATTAATACTGGGATATTTTACGTTTAATATATAGCATTTTCGTGGTGGTATTTGTACAAATAGCATGTTCCATGAAGAGTTTGTGAGTCGTGGATAGCTCGACATCAAAGTCAACCCGACTATTAAACGTCTCCCCATAACCTCGAAATACGCCAACGTACTACAAATAAAATGTTTGGCGAAGGTAACAAAATATTTGGTCGAGACAACAGAAGATTTGATTAGGGCAACAAATAATTTCGTAGAGGCAAAAATACGTTTGGTAAAAGCAACAAAAATATTTGGTTCTACCAAACAAGCCAAATGTTTGTTGANTTCGTAGAGGCAAAAATACGTTTGGTAAAAGCAACAAAAATATTTGGTTCTACCAAACAAGCCAAATGTTTGTTGAAAACAAATGAATCTACAAATTAATTTGGTTTGAAAAACTAAATATTTCATTGCCCCTATAATAACAAATAGTTAGTTTGTAGCANATAACAAATGGTTAGTTTGTAGGAAACAAATTTTGTTTGGGCCAACAAAATATTTTTCTTGTTATAACTAGCAGAATGTTGGAACGGGGTCCGCCAATCAGCACCTGGTAACATACTCGCCAGTCGGTAGCCCTGACAATAGGGAACCTTCCACAGATGCAGTAGCCAATAATGAAAAATGTCTAATGTTGTTGCAGCAAATAGATTACNAATGTCTAATGTTGTTGCTATTGAGACATTCTTTGAACGTTTTTGATGTAGTAAAATTAATGTTTTGACAAAATTTAATGGAAATATCCTGTAGAAGTGTTAATATTAACAAATCGTCTAAGTAATTTTGTCACACATATATTTTGTATTGCGCTAAAAATAACAGGAAAAACTAAATTATTTTTTTGCGTTATTTAAGTAATGTCCAGCCAAAGCCAGTTTACAACGACTTGACTTTGTAAAATGTCGGACACTAGAGAACATCACTAATCTCGTAAAATGAAACCTCTATATTTAAATATTTAAGCATAGTATGAGAACTAAATGTAACTAAGATCAGCTTTAAAATCTTGCAAAGCTGTTAACTTGTGACAAATATGCATATATTTCTAGCCCATAAAGTATTTCTACATTACGTAGAGAACACTTTAGTTTGTCGTTATATTTTGTAAAATACCCACAATTTAAAACGCACTCAAGCGTGTTAAAATAGAGCAATTTGCAGGGCGTTGGGTTTCGTGAAATGGAGTCCACCGTGTACTTAAAGCGCCGGTTCCGCGCCCCTCTTCTGATATAAATTTTTCCTTCGCGTATTTATTTTTATGACAAAAATATTGTGCTTAATTTATTTTAGATTGGAATGTTGCTATAAAACAAAGGAAATTAAAGAAAAATTTAACACAAGTGTTAACATCACTTCAACACAAAATTTGTTTTCCGCAAAATATACATCGTATTAATGTTGACAGTGCTGTAAACATTGTGACAAAAGTACTTTATGTTACATTTATATTAAAAGCATAACAATATATTTCATTAACAGCAACACTAGTTATTGATGGCTAACCGAAATAAAAAAATTACTGTACTTGAAGGGGCTGCAGTGGCGTAGTGGTCAGACTACTCACCTCCCATCAAGGCAAGCAGGGTTTGATTGCCGGCNTACTTGAAGGGGCTGCAGTGGCGTAGTGGTCAGACTACTCACCTCCCATCAAGGCAAGCAGGGTTTGATTGCCGGCGTAGTCACTCCCAGATTTTCATACGTGAGAATCGTGCCAGACCTTGCCGCGACTCGACGGATTTTCTCGAGGATCTTCTGTTTCCCCAGTCCTTACATTCAGGCGCTACTCCAAACTCACCTCGCTTCACCCTCTTCGTCTCTCAAGACCTCGATGTTAAGAGCCACCCAAATCTCTCCACTCAACTCTAACAAAATTAGACTTATATCAGTGAAGACACAAGACCCATTCCTAGAGCCACGCACAGCCAATAAGAGAATAAATAAATCGCCACGCCATTTCGTCTATGTGTACTTATCTACTCTGTGGTTTGAATATGCGGCCTTGGGCAGCAGTCTGTTGCCTGCCCAGCTTGAACAGTACTGTGACTACGGCTGCTGTCAGAATCTGTTTACCGATGTTTAGGGACCTGCAGGCGGGAAGAAGCGAGCTAAGTGTCTTAATTGAATAGCATCTCCGATAACATGTGTGCTGTGTGGATGGCGCCCAGAGTAGCGAAGACTTTAAAGGCCCTATGACAGCACTCTGTGTACTATGGTGTCTCTTGGCATGGTAGGCCGATTCATTTTCTGTTCACGTGCCCAATATTGTCTTGCCTATCACCTATACAGCTGTCAAAGTCAACGTGTTTATTTACATTTGAATTTGGAAGAGATCCATTATTTTATATGAAATAAATTATTTTGACTAGCTTGAATATATTTTAGTAGNTACATTTGAATTTGGAAGAGATCCATTATTTTATATGAAATAAATTATTTTGACTAGCTTGAATATATTTTAGTAGCATTAAATATTGTTTAGAATAAGTGTACAAACATCTTAAAGCACTTACTTACAACAGTGTTCTAGCCTCAAATCCTCATATCGACATTTTTTAACAGTGCGATTGGCCAGAAAGCAGCGGAATGTCTGAACGCGGAGAGTGGCTACTACACAGCTTGCATGATCACACTGCCTCATTCTCCTTCGGAGAGTTGCTACTGCTCAGCTTGCATGATCACTCTACCTAATTTTCCTTCTACGGTTGGCGCCGCTGTCTGCGACACTTTATAAAGCCGTTGTTCTCTATGGCTTGAGCATCTGTTGGCTGTAACGATTGGTAGGGCTCTGGGTAGCGGGCAACGCGAGGGTTTACCGGCTACTTCTTCGGAAGTCATTTCACCGTGCTCATGTAGTTGACTGGAGTAACCTAGGGTCAAGCAGGAGCGGAGAAAAGGCAACATAACTATATAGGACCACATAGTAGTAAGAATACGAAGGGGAAACAGCCTATTTTTACCCGTACTACAGTGGCACACGGCAGCAAAATGACGTCACTTGCCATCAACATGTTGGAACGTCGTTAGCCAATCAGCACCTGGTAACCTATATGTTAGCAGGTAGCCAGTCGATAGGGCCCACGCAGCACGCAATTGGCAATATAATACAAAACCCATTCTCAGAACCTTGCGCTGTAAATTAGAGAATAAGTACACCCATATCAAAGTAAACGCCAAGTCATTTCTTCTTTGTGTTTATCTGCTCTGTGCCAGGACTTTGTAATAGTGATAAATTAGGCTTCACCCATTTTCAACTTATTATCCGAAGGAAAGAAAAGCTTGTGAGATCACTTTCTTGGTGTGTGCGCGTGTGTGTCTGTGTACCCACCGACCACTCTAAATACTTTTTATCACGTAAACTGAATTTCACCAAACTCGGCACATATATAGTACGTAAGACTACATTTGAATTTTATAGTTTTCGACAACGCCGGATGCTTACTTTCAAAATGACGGCCGTTTTAAAGTTTGAAGTACTATGTTTCTTCTCAGGAAGCATTCAACCGATTTAAAATAAATTTGGTATGTTGACAGTGCATCATGTAAACATCGAATTTAAATTGGATATTGTTAACTGTCCGCCATTTTGTAAGATAGGACTACATAAAACAACCAAGATTATGCTTTACAACTCGAAAACTACTAAAACTATTCTCGTCAAATTTGGCAGGAAAATAATACAACCCTAGGCCATATAATCATATGTAATTTAAATCAATGAGGCACTTACTTTAAAAATGGCTGCCATACATATATTTTAGGAATATTTGCTGTATCTGCCATTCCGTTGGGCCAATTTCCACTAAATTTTAAATCCTGAAAGAATTTGTTTCGAGCATCATGTATACCAACAAATAGCATCATTTTTCAGCCATTTTGTAAAATAGTGTTACTTGAAGGAATGAATTTCTTTTGTCATATCTCGTGAAACCATCCACCGATTCCTACGAAATTTGGTAAATATAAAAAGTATTACTACCATAGGCCATATAAATTAATACATTTTAAGCGAGTCAGACACATATTTTTAAAATGGTGAACATATCAACATTTTAGCTTGGTGTGCTAAATTTACCGAACTATGTACTCAATTTCAATTTCACTTTGTAAATTGACAGTATCTATTACAAACATCGAATGTGTCTACATGGAGCGTCTTTTTTTTTCCGCCATTTTGTAAGATACTATCACATGAAAAAATAAAATTTTATGTTATATCTTTAAAGAAAAAAAACCAACAGATNCGCCATTTTGTAAGATACTATCACATGAAAAAATAAAATTTTATGTTATATCTTTAAAGAAAAAAAACCAACAGATTCCTAAAAAATTTGGCCTACTAGTAGTACTGTAACAAGTGATGTAAACTCGTATGTTGTGGGTCAAAAACTTATTTTCAAAACTTTGGCCTTATAAACATTTTAGTATTGTATGCAATATCGTGGAAACCATGTAATAAATTATACCTTAACAATGTATGCAGGCAGTGTATATTAAAGCTATTAAATTTGTGTATATAAAATTTCTTTCGTCCGCCATTTTATAAAATATCACATGAAAAAATAAAATTTTTATGTCGTATCTTTATAAAAACGAACAGATTTCCGTCAAACTTGGTAAACAAGTGGCAATACGGCAGGCCATGTAAATTGATATGCTTTGAGTGGGTCAGATATTTATTTTTAGAATGGCGGCTGTATAAACATTTCAGCTAATTATGTGCTATCTACCAAGCTATGTGACCACTTAAATATCAACTATGCATACTGACAGTATTAATACAAGCAAGATAGCACCAATGCATTAAACTTGTATATAATATCTCGGGAAACGATGATATAACTCCCACAAATTAGATGTGACATGTTAAACTTTTGTAGTCCATTAAAATTTGTATGATTTTCGGTGGTCATATATTTTCAAAATAACAGGCCTGTAAATATGTTTTGTTTAGTAGCCACACGTCCCAAACAACTTCAGTCGAACTTTATGTGCTGCCAGTGTCTATGACAATGATTAAATGTACTAACACCTAACCAATTTGTTAGGAATTTATTATGATCGTCACACAAAAAGAGGTTTTAAGTCATCTCTTGAGGACCAATAAACCCATTCCCATTCAATTTTACGCGCATATAGTGTTGCGGTAGAGTATGTGAACTTACGTGTTTTATTTGGGACAGGCCGTTTTTTAATGGCGTTAACATCAATAATCTAGATAAGTATGCTATATCTATTAAACATTTCAACAAAATTCAGCCAAATTTTGTACGTTAACAGTATTAATTAGAAGCATCAATTGTATAATTAAACGTAAANATTTCAACAAAATTCAGCCAAATTTTGTACGTTAACAGTATTAATTAGAAGCATCAATTGTATAATTAAACGTAATGATATCCTCTTTTGCCGGCCTTTTTGTAAATAGTGCCGTGTAAAAAATTAAATTTTTTGTCATATTTCCAGAAAAANGATATCCTCTTTTGCCGGCCTTTTTGTAAATAGTGCCGTGTAAAAAATTAAATTTTTTGTCATATTTCCAGAAAAATTCAACTAAATTCAACCAAATTTCGCACACCAGTAATTCTACAGAATACCATGTATAATTACATAATTTAAATGGGGTCAAAAACTAGTTTTAAAAATGGTGGCCGTATAAATAACTAAAACAATTTTATGATATATATTAAATTATTTAACAAAATTCAACAAAATTTATAACGCTGAGAATATATATTACAAGCATCGCATACATAATTTTTTTAAGGTTATTTTGTACGATAACACTAAATAGGAAAATAAAGACTTTATACCATACATCGGGAGACAATAAACTGATTTCTGTTAAATTCTTTCCGCGAGTAGCATGAGTGGCTCTTAACATCAAGGTCTTGAGAGAACTTCAATAAAAATTATTTTCACTCATGTAGAGAAAGATAGACTTATTATTTACATTGGAAACTTCTTGTTTTAAATTATTTTTGGGCAACACCTTCAAAATTATATTTAAACGTGATGAAATAAGGATTTTATACTGTCCGTGCATGGAATNTTATTTTTGGGCAACACCTTCAAAATTATATTTAAACGTGATGAAATAAGGATTTTATACTGTCCGTGCATGGAACGGGCTCGCAGTCTTGTAATATTTGATTACAGTTTGTTTCACCTTGAAGTGACTTAACAATCGAAGTGGTACAGTAGTTAACTACTGGACTCTGCATCCAAGAGAAACTAGGTTCGATTCCCAGTCCGTCCATTCTCATTTCTTCCCCGTGGTTTTCCAAAGTCAGTCCAAGANTACTGGACTCTGCATCCAAGAGAAACTAGGTTCGATTCCCAGTCCGTCCATTCTCATTTCTTCCCCGTGGTTTTCCAAAGTCAGTCCAAGAAAATTCTAGGGTGGGTCCTAACTGCATGCTATGGCAAATTCGTTCCGAATTTCTACTTTTCTGAACCTCTTGCTTTGATTTTTTATTTAGAATGTCGTGCGTATGCACGTGAATGCAATAGATTGTTTTAATGTCAGGTGTAATTTGAATGTAAACGCATAACTGTACTCGAAATATCTGCATGTTGTAGCTCGTAGGGTTTAAGCGGAATTTTGAATGTCTGCAGTGTTAACGTTTATGAGCGCACTCAGATCAGCTGCATTTGATGAAACCCACAGAATGCTAAGTCTGTAATGAACATCGGTATTGTTTAAGATTATTCAATCTCACTTGTTATTTAGCGAGAACTCATATTTTATTAGCGTTTAAGTGACTTGAAGCAGGCTTTGAAAGAGTTGTTTGGTACCCCGTCTATAAGCAGTGGATTGCGCATATGAAAGGTTATCATTATTGAGTTTCTTGCAATTTTATTAAAGCACGCGGCATAATATTCTGTGCCTCTGTGGTAAACGGTGATGTTCATGCCATGTCTAGAGCAATATGGGCATGACGTGGCTCATGTAATCCTATATCATTTGGCCCACGCGTAAGCAATGTGGATGAATAACCCTGCAAGTTGTATGTGTTTTTTTAACTTAGCAGGAAAACGCGTGAAAATGATTTTTACATGGGCGATGTTACTTTGTGGAACTTTCTAGCTTGAGTTTCAGTGAATTGTCAATATACAAATAATATGTTTTATCGTTGAAATTTCAGTTTATTAAGGTTATGTTAATATTAAAATTGGAAACATGTGTTGTAAATTGTAATTATTTCGGAGTCAGCGGTAAACAAATGTTTGTAAACAAATTTCACCTTGTATACGTGATGTTATGCGTCTCATNTCTCGTGCAAAGCATTAATTTGACAGAAAGAGGAAGCAATAAGTGTTTACGCAAACAGTTCACGACATGTGCGAGAGCATTCTCGTTTTTCCTTCCGTAGTTGTTCTACACACAGGGTTTTCTTGTCACAACAGTGCGCCCTCTTTGCCCACCGCAAATTGCAGAGGGGAGACAAGGACGGTTCACAAAACAACTTCCTTTTTAACAAAAAGTTGATAGTGCACCTAATTAGATAAATCAAGGTTATAGGTCAGTGAGTGAAACCTGCAGCATCATATAAAATTACAAATGATAAAACATTTGTGAAATGACAATCTAAATTTTTGTCGCTGGGAAACGAACGCTTTCCAGTCTTGCAACTCCTCACCACCATCCCTTCTCAAAATCCTTCTTCCAAAAAAATTGGGCACTTTCGTAAGTCGGATCATTCTAACGGAGCGTGGGTGACGATGCTGTTAGCATATCTGACTATCATCTGCGAGGCTGGGAATTTGATAACGCCAATTCCAGTTTAAGTGTTTACTTGACTTAACATGTAGAATTTTATGGAGAAGTAGAATGTTTTTGAATAGAGCACTAAACTCGACTGTACAAAATGCATAGCTCATTAAAATGCAGTACACACACTGCCATAATTGTCGGAAGAGTACGATTTACGTTGCATATAAAAAAAGCATATTTTTCTTATATTATAAAATATTTTGCTGGACTTTATGTATTAAAACGTTTTTAAAAAACAATTAATTTGAGTAGTAGTAGGAATCAGAAGCCAGGAGCCATCTGCCATCGTATTTGACATCAGAGACGGTGGTCGTGGTCGTTAGTCCCGGGGTGAGGGAACTATGTTATAGACAAATTACCTGTTTTAACCCAATAATCACTTCATAAATTGTTCGTTTTGCCGGCAATGNAGGGAACTATGTTATAGACAAATTACCTGTTTTAACCCAATAATCACTTCATAAATTGTTCGTTTTGCCGGCAATGTTTTATTTTTTACAAAGAATTTAAAAAATATTTTGATTGAGTCCTGAAATGAGCAAAGCATATTTGAGACTTCTCGGGGAATGAGCCACATTGTCATGATTGCAGCAAGGCGGACTAAAGTCTCCGAGCCAAGCATAGCGGACCANAGGGAACTATGTTATAGACAAATTACCTGTTTTAACCCAATAATCACTTCATAAATTGTTCGTTTTGCCGGCAATTTTTTATTTTTTACAAAGAATTTAAAAAATATTTTGATTGAGTCCTGAAATGAGCAAAGCATATTTGAGGCTTCTCGGGGAATGAGCCACATTGTCATGATTGCAGCAAGGCAGACTAAAGTCTCCGAGCCAAGCATAGCGGACCAGGTGGGTCAGCAGCCATATTTGTTTACATTACTTACCCCAAACACCAAGTTGGATGCGGGTGACCCTGACCTTGACACCAGTGACCCTAATTTCAACAAAACTAGGAAAAATTGAATTTAGCCGTCCATTGTCTCAGCATTTGACCACTATTCTGTGATTGTCAGTGTTGAGCACTAGTGTGTACTGNGAGGAAAAATGTAAAGAAATTCTGAGAAAATCTAGAAAAAAAAAATGTACACATAAATCACTAAAAAAAATCAATAAAAATAGATTCAAATTTGAGAAAAAACGTATTTTATCTTTATGTAACACATGACCCCTCTATCCACACCATTGAATTTAGCCGTCCATTGTCTCAGCATTTGACCACTATTCTGTGATTGTCAGTGTTGAGCACTAGTGTGTACTGGTAATTCGTGATTTTATCATCTGCCACCAGAAAGCTTCCCATACCGCCCATTTCCAAACCTTTTGGTGAAGAGACGCCCCAAACTTGGAGTGTACAGTTATCCTCTCCTATTTCTCTCGATATTATCGAATGATTTCTCGGTGTTTTATATTCCTATTGTATTTGTATGGCATGATTTTTTACAAAATCAGTCTTATATAAAGAATGTATTCCTCCATAATCTGTTTACAATTAATTTAAAAACATAATAATAATAATTATTTTTATTGGCCAAAGTATACGTGCATACAAACATTTCTGTACGGTCAATAATTTTTGAAGAGAGCACCATATTTTGAAAGTGGGTGGTTTATGTTTGCCCTTAGCACATATAACATCATGGGCTCCCTGGATGACCGGGTTGAGCAATTGACTCGGTTCATCCAGGACACTTGCGAGGAAAACTTAAGAAAAACCTCAAGAGGATTTCCGAACCTCTCCTGGTGGGACTGGGAGTTGGAGTTGGAGCGGAAGGAGGTAAGAAGAATGAGAAGACGTCTTCGCAAACTACGTGGAGAAGAGATATCTCAATACGCAAGAGTTTACAAATAGAGAAAACAGGCTTACTTTGGCAGGGTCAGAAAGAAAAAGGTAAATACTGGGAGGAATTTGTCACCAAGGTGGGCAACGAAGACACATTTGGAATGGTATACAAGCTAAATGCCAATAAACTCAGGAGAACGGCTCCGCCACCCTGTATGAAAATAGAAGGTAAAGTGATATTGGACAAAAAGAGATCAATGGGAGTCTTGCTTCAAACTCTTCTTCCTGATGACTCCATGGAGGAAGAGGGGGAGGATCACACAGCTAAGAGACGGTCAATGCAAATAGTATCACAAGAACAAGACGCCCCTGAGTTCGTGATGGAAGAACTAACTGCCACCGTATATAAAATGAAGACCGGTAAGACACCCGGCATAGATGGGGTAACTGCTGAGATACTCAAGAGATGTTATGACCGTATCAAGGGAAAGTTACTGGACATTGTAAATGACTGTCTCCAGACTGGAGTGTTCCCCTCCCCGTGGAAAATGGGATGCCTAAGGATTCTACACAAAGAGAATAAAAACGATCTGGATGACCCAAAGTCCTACAGGCCTTTGACATTGCTACCGGTGCTGGGCAAAGTATATGAAAAGCTCATCAACAAGAGGCTTACCATGGCTCTAGAAGCGGAAGGCACCCTCAATGAACGCCAATACGGCTTCAGAAGAGGTATGGGAACCTACTTCGCCTTATGTGATGCCATGTGGAAGATCAGAGAATCCCCTAGGAAGTACGTCCTGGCCGTCTTTCTGGATATATCAGGGGCCTTTGATAATGCCTGGTGGCCGGAGGTAATGGATAGGCTAAAAACGAAGAGATGCCCAGCAAACATCTATAGGGTCATTCAGGACTCCTTCAGAAATAGATGGAGCATCTATGCTAGTGAAAATGTTCAGGTAAAGAAAATCCTGTCTAAGGGGTGCCCCCAGGTGTCGGTCCTAGGACCGATCCTATGGAACATCCTCTTTGATGGGTTCCTGGAGTTGGGTCTCCCCCCCGGAGTGTGCAGTTTTCGGATACGCAGATTATGGCCTAATACTGGTTCCTGGAGACTCGAGGAGGGAAATCGAGACAAAAGCCAATACCATCACGGAAAAAACATTGAAGTGGGCAAAAGCTGTCAAGCTAAACTTCTCTACGGAGAAGACTAAAATCATGTTGGTTAAACGAAAACTTCAAAGGTGTCGAACTGTGCGCTTCGGGGGTTTCCCGATTAAGTATGTGCAGGACTTCAGGTATCTCGGGGTTATCATGGATGACAAAATGAGCTTCTTAAAGCATGTAGAATTTGTGTCACGGAAGTCGGTGGTGGTGTTTCAGAAATTAAGAAGATTTGGCAACACCAGTTGGGGCCTGAATTACAGAACACTTAGAACTATTTACAAGGCAGTCTTCGAGGCCATAGTCTCCTACGGAGCGGTGATGTGGCACCACCGTGCCGAGCTTTCGTGGCACAAAAGGAAACTGTTAAGTGCACAAAGAGCAGCACTGTTGACCGTGACAAGCGCATATAAGACTGCCCCCAATGAGTCTCTCCCGGTTCTTGCTGGAGTGCTGCCTGCGGACCTCTTGATAAGGTACAGGGGCCTCGTGGCGGAGGCATCGCGAGCTGGCAGGCTGAATAAAGAAGAGAAGGAAGCCATTCTGGATGGAATACTAGACAAATGGCAGGACAGGTGGTCGAGCGATATAAGATAAAGACTGCGCTGCAAGTGGATCTGGACGAACCACTACAGCATGCAGCTGCTCACCGGACATGGTAATTTTAAAGCCAAACTTCACAGCCTGCGGCTTGTGGTGTCCCCGCTTTGCGAGGTCTGTGGTGTTGATGACACTGTACAGCATATCTTGACAAGATGCTTGAAAACCGAAGACCTCAGGGTGTGGTTTCAAGAGAAAACGGAAGAAATGGGCATTCACTTTGAAGTTGGAACTGTGATGGAAGACAAACATCTACACAGGATATGGAATGAATTCGCCACAAAAATTGGAAGAATATTGGAGGAATTTGATAAATGCCTACGGCAAATTTCTGATGACCTATAATAGGGTACTCAGGTAAAGACTTCAAAAGAGTAAAAGTCGGAGTACTCTAGATTGGCGAGGAGGACAGGATTTTAAAGAGAAAACCGGTAGAATACCGAGTTACGGCAATAAAGAAAAGTGAATGGCCCGAAGAGACCAAGAGAAGAAAGTTCCGTGAACTGCCTTACTCACCAGAGTACAGTTGCAGTGCGGGAGGATGGAGGATGTATTGGCCTTCGGGCCTTAAAAACCTGCCCTTAGCTTTAAACGATCAACCGAATCGAATGTCCAGCCAGAGCCTTTCATCACTATTTTTTCTTCCTCGCGACATTCCTTCTTTATGCTGTTTTCAACACTCTCGTCGATGTCATATGTATTGTAGATAGGTAAATTCGATGTCTTGAATGCCTTTAACAATGTTCGTCTTGGTAAGGTTCTGGTTTTGATTTGGTAACATGGTATACTGTATCTGAGAGACCCGATTTTGTCCATCTTTCCTGTAAGTTTTTTTGATAAATAATTTTTCTTAGCCGATAGAACTTGTAAACATATTTCAGCGTACTTGGCGAGTTCTGTATGACATGTCTTCAAATGCTGTGGAAAGCGAATTCCTTCAGCACGAATCCATAAGCATTTGGTTTTTCCTATAACATGGACAAGTTTTCGAACCGGAGGTGTACACTGTTCGACATTATGGGAGTATGCCTCATGAACTCTTCTTCATCATTGTTTAATGCCTTACTACTCTGGAACTCATTCCGCACTTATGACAGGCGATAGTCAAATAAGTCCACCGTGTCTTCTTTACACATTTTACACTGCTCTTATTCTGACGTGCATTGCTACTTATACTGAAAGCAACCAGTCGTCTTNGGCAGGCTGAATAAAGAAGAGAAGGAAGCCATTCTGGATGGAATACTAGACAAATGGCAGGACAGGTGGTCGAGCGATATAAGATAAAGACTGCGCTGCAAGTGGATCTGGACGAACCACTACAGCATGCAGCTGCTCACCGGACATGGTAATTTTAAAGCCAAACTTCACAGCCTGCGGCTTGTGGTGTCCCCGCTTTGCGAGGTTTGTGCTGTTGATGACACTGTACAGCATATCTTGACAAGATGCTTGAAAACCGAAGACCTCAGGGTGTGGTTTCAAGAGAAANTGTTGATGACACTGTACAGCATATCTTGACAAGATGCTTGAAAACCGAAGACCTCAGGGTGTGGTTTCAAGAGAAAACGGAAGAAATGGGCATTCACTTTGAAGTTGGAACTGTGATGGAAGACAAACATCTACACAGGATATGGAATGAATTCGCCACAAAAATTGGAAGAATATTGGAGGAATTTGATAAATGCCTACGGCAAATTTCTGATGACCTATAATAGGGTACTCAGGTAAAGACTTCAAAAGAGTAAAAGTCGGAGTACTCTAGATTGGCGAGGAGGACAGGATTTTAAAGAGAAAACCGGTAGAATACCGAGTTACGGCAATAAAGAAAAGTGAATGGCCCGAAGAGACCAAGAGAAGAAAGTTCCGTGAACTGCCTTACTCACCAGAGTACAGTTGCAGTGCGGGAGGATGGAGGATGTATTGGCCTTCGGGCCTTAAAAACCTGCCCTTAGCTTTAAACGATCAACCGAATCGAATGTCCAGCCAGAGCCTTTCATCACTATTTTTTCTTCCTCGCGACATTCCTTCTTTATGCTGTTTTCAACACTCTCGTCGATGTCATATGTATTGTAGATAGGTAAATTCGATGTCTTGAATGCCTTTAACAATGTTCGTCNTCAACACTCTCGTCGATGTCATATGTATTGTAGATAGGTAAATTCGATGTCTTGAATGCCTTTAACAATGTTCGTATTGGTAAGGTTCTGGTTTTGATTTGGTAACATGGTATACTGTATCTGAGAGACCCGATTTTGTCCATCATTCCTGTAAGTTTTTTGATAAATTATTTTTCTTAGCCGATAGAAACTTGTAAACATATTTCAGCGTACCTGGCGAGTTCTGTATGACATGTCTTCAAATGCTGTGGAAAGCGAATTCCTTCAGCACGAATCCATAAGCATTTGGTTTTTCCTATAACATGGACAAGTTTTCGAACCGGAGGTGTACACTGTTCGACATTATGGGAGTATGACTCATGAACTCTTCTTCATCATTGTTTAATGCCTTACTACTCTGGAACTCATTTCCGCACTTATGACAGGCGAGAGTCAAATAAGTTCACCCTGTCTTCTTTACACATTTTACACTGCTCTTATTCTGACGTGCATTGCTACTTATACTGAAAGCAACCAGTCGTCTTNTGTCTTCTTTACACATTTTACACTGCTCTTATTCTGACGTGCATTGCTACTTATACTGAAAGCAACCAGTCGTCTTAGTCCATCCACGAGTTCGTTCGGATCGTCCCAAAACACGTAATCGATGTTCATGTCGCCGTCTATATTCTTCAGACCTTTGCCACTTTTCAATGCTAAGCCACTGAAGAGGTCTGCGAGAACATTGATTTTTCGTGATCTTGGCCCTTGCAAGCACTGGTCTCGGGATTGTTATCTAGGTAAAGTGAATGCATGACTTCGAGCAATGTATTGTATTGAAGCAAGTCATTAGTATACTCCATTAGCTCTTTGCGAAATAGAAGTTCGTAAATCCCGGGGGTTCCATACATTTTGTAATTGCCTACTTGGACGATCCTATCTGGTAGAAACTCTATTCATTAGTACCGATAAACCAATCATATCTTTTGTTTCGAAAATTTTTTGAGGAACAAAGAAATTTGGGCACAAAATCAACCATTTCTGAAGTGATTTTGGGATAAAATAGGTTATTTTTCGATACCATGGACACCCTAGGCCACCGAGAGTGACCTCGCCTGTGGCGTTGACCACAATGGCAGAAGACTCCGGCTCCTAAGCTCCTGATGCCTGTCCCTGAAAAAAAATTCTGCTAACAGTATAGTTTTAATAAAAAATTAAGTGTAATTCTGATTACTTTAGAAAGCGTTTTTTGAAACCCCTCTCCCCCCTCCCTTGATCAATAAATATTATATTAATTACTGTGATTGTGTGTAGTAAAAAATAAGTACATAATAAGTTGGTAAATGTTTTTAANCAATAAATATTATATTAATTACTGTGATTGTGTGTAGTAAAAAATAAGTACATAATAAGTTGGTAAATGTTTTTATAATATACTTTGGACCATATTCTGAGTCTATTAAAAAATGGTCTAAGCTACAGTTCTGATTTATATCGCCATAGTTAGTCAACTCACACGAATTTTTCGTATTGAGGAGGCGATATTAAACGTAAATATTTGAGTCAGGATTTAGGAAGACGCTGTTTACTAACCTAGGTAAGCTGGTCTCACAATACAGCGACACGTGCGATGCGATGCGATGCATGCCGACGTGATGAGTGGCGAAGAGCTATACTTATCTTTTCACGAATGTGCGACGATCTGTCAGCGACGCACGCTGTCTGAGATGGTGCTGCTATCTATTTTAAGGGCGAAAATTACATTTCTAGATCTCACGAACGTAGCAAAAGACATGCTTAAAACAATCACACCATGTTTTAAGTAGGCAGAAGATAAACAACCAAGGCTGTATGAACACGATGTGCGATTAAATACGCATCAGAATACAGTATGAGACACATATATTACTAAGGAGAATTAATGTTTTTTACATCAATGCAGCAACAATAAAAACACAAAACGTGGGCGTAAACGCGCTTGTTGAGTTCCAAATGTAAATAAATAATTGTTCTTGTTCTCCGCGTAAGCAAACAATTTATTGTTCTTCTCCGTCGTCGGCTGTCGCGGACCAATCGCAACGCCAGAATTTCGCGCAACACACTCCTCGCCGTCGCACTACGACATACTGATTGGCTACATCTCATCGCAACGCATCGCATCGCAACGCAACGCATGGTAGTACTGCGGAACCTGACGAAGGGGGGTAGTTTAACGCCTGACTAATCTTGTAATAAACATTGCGCTGGCAGATTTTAGGATGTAGATATTCAATTTGTTGGGTAAATAATTCTTCCGACTACGTCCCTGATAATGCCTGTGTTTTTAGCTAACGAAATATCAACTCGAATATATTCATGCGTACGCCGAANCAATAAATATTATATTAATTACTGTGATTGTGTGTAGTAAAAAATAAGTACATAATAAGTTGGTAAATGTTTTTAAAATATACTTTGGACCATATTCTGAGTCTATTAAAAAATGGTCTAAGCTACAGTTCTGGTTTATATCGCCATAGTTAGTCAACTCACACGAATTTTTCGTATTGAGGAGGCGATATTAAACGTAAATATTTGAGTCAGGATTTAGGAAGACGCTGTTTACTAACCTAGGTAAGCTGGTCTCACAATACAGCGACACGTGCGATGCGATGCGATGCATGCCGACGTGATGAGTGGCGAAGAGCTATACTTATCTTTTCACGAATGTGCGACGATCTGTCAGCGACGCACGCTGTCTGAGATGGTGCTGCTATCTATTTTAAGGGCGAAAATTACATTTCTAGATCTCACGAACGTAGCAAAAGACATGCTTAAAACAATCACACCATGTTTTAAGTAGGCAGAAGATAAACAACCAAGGCTGTATGAACACGATGTGCGATTAAATACGCATCAGAATACAGTATGAGACACATATATTACTAAGGAGAATTAATGTTTTTTACATCAATGCAGCAACAATAAAAACACAAAACGTGGGCGTAAACGCGCTTGTTGAGTTCCAAATGTAAATAAATAATTGTTCTTGTTCTCCGCGTAAGCAAACAATTTATTGTTCTTCTCCGTCGTCGGCTGTCGCGGACCAATCGCAACGCCAGAATTTCGCGCAACACACTCCTCGCCGTCGCACTACGACATACTGATTGGCTACATCTCATCGCAACGCATCGCATCGCAACGCAACGCATGGTAGTACTGCGGAACCTGACGAAGGGGGGTAGTTTAACGCCTGACTAATCTTGTAATAATCATTGCGCTGGCAGATTTTAGGTTGTAGATATTCAATTTGTTGGGTAAATAATTCTGCCGACTACGTCCCTGATAATGCCTGTGTTTTTAGCTAACGAAATATCAACTCGAATATATTCATGCGTACGCCGAANCCGACTACGTCCCTGATAATGCCTGTGTTTTTAGCTAACGAAATATCAACTCGAATATATTCATGCGTACGCCGAAGCCGGAAAATAAACAAAATATTTAATAAACCTATGATTTGCATGTACGACTTTGTTACAGATTTTGATGTTCGTTCGGAAAAATGGGTACGATTACGATAGTTCGTTTATTATTATTTACTCCTACGCTTCCTAAATAAATACTGTACCACGAAACTAGATCCTGACGATGTTTTAACTATTCCTTAATAATATCACCTTGGTAGACGTTTTAAACTACGCATATTTGAAATGTTTTTATTGTCCTCTATTGCAGACATATTCCAATAAACAGTGATACTTGCCGACGCGGATATTTTTNATTTGAAATGTTTTTATTGTCCTCTATTGCAGACATATTCCAATAAACAGTGATACTTGCCGACGCGGATATTTTTTAATGTAAAATAAGTAGCTATTATACTTTTCGTGAAAGTGAGCTGTAAAAGTTATCCGATATGGCTCATTAGNTTTTTAATGTAAAATAAGTAGCTATTATACTTTTCGTGAAAGTGAGCTGTAAAAGTTATCCGATATGGCTCATTAGTGTATTTGATCCCTTTATGTATATTTATTTTCTGTTACCGATACTCGTTCTTGAATTCAATCTATTCTAGCGAAATACTTTACAGTGTTACAAAATGTATGCATTCTTCTCTAAAATGCAGCATATATCATACTTTCTGACAATTTTAGTAGCATGTGTAGGCCTACTACTTTCTGGTGTGTTCTGCATGTTGTACAGTCGGATGCAGATTGTAAGCCACTCTTCTTCTGCCTTTTTAAAGAACTAACTATACTAATTTACTGTCAGCTTAAATCTTTAGTATTGCAGTCAGATATTACGATGGATGATTGAATTACCTGCCAGGAATTCTTCGGTGCTGATTTTGGAAGTTCCCAGTCAGCCGTTATGGAGCTGTATCCTTGGTTCTTGAGAGTAAGTAAGTACTATTTTGATAGCGAGAGTTGCGGCACAGTGGGCCTACGCAGCGGAGAGGAGTCGCGCGGGTCGCCATGGCAACCGCTCTCCGTGCAGGTGAACGGGAGGTCCGCGCGCGCCCTGTGACCGGGCTCCAGCAGGGCCGACTTAGCGGGCGACACCCACGCTGTCGGCAAGGTGAACACGAGTAGGGCGGGGCTGCCCTCCAGTGGACTGTCTTGAGCGCACCGTGGCACCTCCTGTTTCCCGCGACATTCTTGCAAGATCTGCTCCGTGGCTTGTATAAGTTGTTCACGGTTGATCTGGCATTTTTTAAAGCCCATTTTGTTCCCTTCTACAAAAAATTAACAATGCCATGAGCTTGCTTGTTTTTTTCATGCACCCTCAAAATCAAACCGTAGAATTGTTAGCAAGATAAATGTGTGACTATAGTCCATTCACAGTTACTTCCAACTTTTCTGAAGCCCCACTAAAGTTCTACTTCCGTGATATTCTATCGCCTCAAGCTAACAAAGCTAAACCGAGTCTACAAAATGATGCGCACTCAGTGTAATAATATTTTGCATAAAAACTTTTCCTTACAAGGCGTTACCAACACACCTATTTCCCCCTTGTTTTTATTCACACTACTTTTTAATGAAATATTGTAATTTATTGATAAAATATAAGGAAAAACTCATTTTAACTAAAAAATAAGGTACTTTTATTTTAACAGAGGTATAAAAGGCTGTGATATATAACATGTTTAGGAGACAACGAAGCCCGTCTTACATGCGCTGATTTTTCACAGCTTTGATTCCAAAAGTGTGATGATAACGCGAATAGACTTTAATATGTCAATTAATACTTTAAAGTGTACAAAGCAAGAACTACAGCATTCTGTGACTATACATTTAAACGTTTCACGCGCAATACAACGCCAAGTGTTGAAACTGCATTTATTGATCCGTTGCCAACTTAACTAGAAGCCTGCATGCCAGTGTGTAATGCAATATGCAGTTATGAGCAGTGATTTTTTCATGAGTTTGCTTCAGAAGTGTTTACTTAACCCTGTACAGACTACGCGCTCATTTGGTATATTTTCACCATATGTAAATAAATATTAACATTGCCTTGGNCACACCTATTTCCCCCTTGTTTTTATTCACACTACTTTTTAATGAAATATTGTAATTTATTGATAAAATATAAGGTAAAACTCATTTTAACTAAAAAATAAGGTACTTTTATTTTAACAGAAGTATAAAAGGCTGTGATATATAACATGTTTAGGAAACAACGAACCACGTCTTACATGCGCTGATTTTTCACAGCTTTGATTCCAAAAGTGTGATGATAACGCGAATAGACTATAATATGTCAATTAATACTTTAAAGTGTACAAAGCAAGAACTACTGCATTCTGTGACTATACATTTAAACGTTTCACGCGCAATACAACGCCAAGTATNTCTGTGACTATACATTTAAACGTTTCACGCGCAATACAACGCCAAGTATTGAAACTGCATTTATTGATCCGTTGCCAACTTAACTAGAAGCCTGCATGCCAGTGTGTAATGCAATATGCAGTAATGAGCAGTGATTTTTTCATGAGTTTGCTTCAGAAGTGTGTACTTAACCCTGTACAGACTACGCGCTCATTTGGTATATTTTCACCATATGTAAATAAATATTAACATTGCCTTGGAAGTAAAACTGTGTTACACTGGGCTGACAATTTCGAGAATCCTGCATAATTTCTTCTGTGTGCCTACTGGCTTTCATTCCAGTATATGTAACAGCAATATCATGGAACTCATCACCATGTATAACATGTTCACAGTTAATAAAATATTTATGAAATAAATCCGTAAATAATTCCTTGTTCTTAATTGTACGAATTTAACAGACACACCGGGTTCCATGCAGTAACGAAGTAAGAAAAATTGTTCCACATCTTACTGTAATTTAAAGTGACTTGTTTAAATTTGTTTTTTACGAATATAAAAAAGTTAATTTAGGATTTAATTTAATTAACTATTATCAGGATGGTTGTCGTGGCTTCTGGGCTGGAGCCGCATTTTATTGATTTCTTTAACCTACGTTTCACCGTACCTTGCGGTAGTTATCTTCAGTATCTTTCCAACAATACTGGAAGCCAGAAAATGGAAGAAGTCTTGCAAGGACATCTGAGGGTTACCATATAAATGCCTCTGCCAATTTATATCTACCAGTCTAATATGAAGGATCCTGAAGATGCTTTCTGCAAGGTACGGAGAAACGTTGCTTACAGAAACCCACACGACGCGGCTCCTGCCCAGAAGCCAGAAAAACATAATTTCATTAGTTTGTTTTTATACATATTGAAGTAATTATTTGCACATTGGTGATACGTAAAGGTTCATAATAATTTTACAGTTTCACTTGAATAAAGTGACAATGTTTGTAATACAAATTGTGTAAGGATACAAAGTGAGCGGAGAGGTGAATGTTAAGGCTCGGTTTCACCTATAATACAGAAATTCTTCGTTTCCGTGTCATTATTTCAGTTTCATAAGTATAGATGGAAATGTTTGGCTATAGAAAATTTTCAATTTGCTAGTTGTTTAATACTTTCTATCTAATTTTCACTGTGCGTTATTTCCTTATACGCACCCGCATACATTAAATAAAAGTAAATTTTGAGGGAAATGTGTTCGCATATGGAAAAATCTAATCAATTATAGTTTTTAAATGGTTTATGTACTGTTAATATTTTGACTACGAGAGTGTAGCAACCGGAGATAATCACTCTGTAGTTTTGCAAAATGGCAGTCGCTTGCTCTTGTCCAAAGTTGTAGGTCACGTTTCTAGAATCACGTGATACTCTGGTTATGCGCTATCTAACTCGTTTTACTAAGGAACACTTTCATTTATAGCCATTGCAGGCATTAATCATGAGACCTTTAAGATATTAATAATTTTAATAATATTTTGCAACCTACATTATAATAAATTACATCCTACAACTATGACTGTTTTCCTTCCTCTAACTTGTTATATCTTTTAATATATTGTAAAATCTTTCCCCCTTCCCAGAAACGTGACATGTCCGTAATGAGACAGTTCAGTCAGTACGAACTTCTAAAATGCATAGTTCATAATAGAGAAATATGTAAAATGCATGAAATTAATTTTTTTCCTCCACAATTTTGGGAGATGGCGTAAACAGAAAACGAAGGCATTATATTATAAGGCAGCAAATTTTCTATGCCTTACCACCAAATTTTATACGAAAAATCCATGTGAATTTCATTAAATATTTACATGTTTTCATAAGTGACCAATACAATTTTAAACTGGCGGTCGTATCTCTGGAGCCACTAAACACACACGCATATGTAAATATATATATATATATATACACTCGTATATATTGTAAGGTAAAAACAGATAAGAGAGAAAATAACACTATGCAAAATATTTGTTTTCCCCCATACTACACGACACTGCCATTAGATGTAGGCCCTAGTATTTGCACAGTATGTAGGGCGAAGAGAACAATCTAAATAATTTATGCGTAATTAGGAATATTTGAATGTATCTGTGTGTACTACCAANATGTAGGGCGAAGAGAACAATCTAAATAATTTATGCGTAATTAGGAATATTTGAATGTATCTGTGTGTACTACCAAGTTACCAAAACTATTTAAAAAATTGTTCTTGTGTGTGTTGCTTTTTCTTATTTGCTGGCATTATTTTTAATGTCACAATGCATTTAAGTTATACAAAAATTTAATTTCAATTTTACGTTTTACCTTTGATCGTTAGAGATATTACCGAATAACGTATTACTAAAATTCGCAGTTGGGTTTGATGCTCTGCTCGGAAAGCAGCGAGAAAATGGCAAATAATGAACTTTATTGGAACCATTGCCCAAGAGCCTTTAAATAATGTTTATAAAAATGCCGCAAGTCTCTTTTTTATTCAATTTGCAAAATAAACGTTAAAATACTTGTTAGTTTTCCAAAATATTATTTTAATAGCACGTTGGGTCCTCTTGTCTATAACGAACCAAATGTAGGGTTATTTATGAATTTTAAGCTTCTCCACCTCTCGGTGCGTACATTTCGTCTCCCCGGCGAACGAGATAATTTGACAACATACATAAAAACCAACTATTATGAACTGANTCGGTGCGTACATTTCGTCTCCCCGGCGAACGAGATAATTTGACAACATACATAAAAACCAACTATTATGAACTGTTTTACAGAACACAATAATAAATGAGTTAAAATTTAATGAAACCGTATTTATACAATATGCAGTTATTAATGATTTTNTTTACAGAACACAATAATAAATGAGTTAAAATTTAATGAAACCGTATTTATACAATATGCAGTTATTAATGATTTTATATTAAAACGGACGCAAGCCCGTTTTGAATGGGATCCATAATTTATTTCTGATAGGTAATGTGTTTGTACAAATACAAATTGTTTGAAAATAACACTGCGGTACGACAAATTAATCGATTTCGTAAAATATAACCCTTTACGTTTGGTATAAAATTGTCATTTTATATAAGCCAATTAATCTATTCCCTTGTAGTTTATCTATCCTTTTGAATGGCTAAAACCTCCACCATGAAAAAAGTTTATAATGGTTACTATATATGAACGGTGAATGCTCAAATGCCTTCCACTTGTCAGCTACCAAAGACCAAATGAATATGGAGAAAAGCACCAAGCCTGAAAAGAAAAAATTATATAAATTCTTGAAATTGATACAACACCTAAAATGTCTACCAGGTCGTTNAGCACCAAGCCTGAAAAGAAAAAATTATATAAATTCTTGAAATTGATACAACACCTAAAATGTCTACCAGGTCGTCCAGGTAAAATAAGTGATATATACAATGACTGAACGAAAAACCCATTTTCATGAGTAAGACACCATTTTAGGAAAAATGAAAATGTGTGCAGAAATCACGGAATAAATTTTGTGGTCCTTCCAAAATATTCTGCTAAATTAGGCCTATGTCCAACCAAATATGTTACTGTAAAACACATTAGTAGAGGGATTATCGGGACCTAGAACCAGAATGTCGGAGCTCTTCGTGCCCTGTCATTCTGGTCGGCCGGTGGTAATCTTGGAAACATGTGACCTTCACATTTACATTTAACATTGATCCCTGTGACTTTTGACATTGATCACGGTGACATTTAATCCAAAAAATAAAAATAAAAATCTATAAATTCCTAAAAAATTTACAAAAAAATTATATTAAAGAAACACCTACAAATTGAATTTCCAAAGGTCCCCCACACTCCTTCACCAACACTCATTCCACCATCTTGGTAGGTGCATTCCACCATATTGATAGGCATCACAGCCACTGTCCGATATTTTGACGGTGCAGTCCGCAATCTTGGTAGATAGAGTCCGCCATCTTAATAGGCGTAACAGCCACCATCTGCCATAAAGGTAGGTTCAACAGTTCGCCATTTTGGTCGGTGCAGTCCGCCGTATTGGTAGGTGTAGCGGTCCACCATCTTGTTAGGTGCAGTCCATATTGGTACGCATAACAGCCACCGTCCACCATTTTGGTCAGTGTATTCCGCTATATTGTAGGTGCATCCATCCACCATACTGGTAGGTGCAATTCGCCATCTTGGTAGGCGTCACAGCCACCGTCCCTATGTTGGTTTTTGTTTGTCACTTGTTTATACATTACTGGAGTTTGTCTCTCACTGCCATCTTGGTTTTTCGTTTGTCACTTGTTTGCATTGCTGGTGCTGTCCCCAGCATCGCGCCCAGCAGACGACTGGTATTGGCCACTTGCCCCAACACAGTTTCTCATAATTGGCTAATTGACCCACCCCATCACCCCATCCACCAATGATTCGCCTTCGTTCGGCCAATTAGTCGGGAGGCCTTGACGCGTGCCGCATATTGTTAGTATTTTGAAGCGCAGCTGTTATCCCTCCTCCCCCCGCCAATGTAGGACACCCCAGTAGAAACGTGCCACGAGACACATGCCGCGAGGCCAGGCCTGCCCAGGGGGAGGGGTGGACAGGCAGTTAACACGTGCCGAAGTAATGCCGAGTTATGTTGGCAAATCGCCGATGCACCGAGTAAAACACGTGAGAACATGGACACATGCCAAAATAATGCAGAGGTAAGCTAGAGTTTCACCGCCACACATCTAGTTGGACGAGTAAGAAGGACTGACAGTGTATGTCAGTATGGTCGCAGGACACCCCCCTTCCTCTGGATCCGGGGGGCATCAAGATAGGTTAAAAAACAACTTGTGAGAAAAGGAGGGGGTCAGTCGGATCGTGAGGTCGCCGCAGTGAGTCGTATCATGTGAGTGGCAGAGAAGAGAACCCAGGACAGTCTGTCGTGGAGAGCCATCATCGAGGCTGCTGTAGCCATCACGCCAACAAGACGAAGCCAAGGGCCTGTGAAGGGCAGCCCAGCTTACCAGACCTCAAACTAACCCCGGAACAACCATAACTGCAAAAACAGCTAAGTACCAGCGTGGTTGCTCAAGGAACATTCCCCGACACCTAGCGTTCCCCCCACGATGTCGGAAGCAGTTAGCACGAGTACTTTAACGCCGCCCTTCAGGCTCACAACTTGCAGGGAACTGTCTTGGAGGTGTCTATATTTGTATTGTTCTTTCTAGACAAATATATACCTCGTTAACTGAAACACCGAGTGACTAAATTATTGTTTGCNTTAACTGAAACACCGAGTGACTTAATTATTGTTTGCCCATATTCAACATCCAAGGCACCCATAGTCTGTGACTGGTAAAGGTAACTCATACCCTACGAACCACCCAGTATACCGCAGGTGGCGAGTAGCATCAGCCTTACCACCGACCGTGATTCTCATTTGCTACCCACGTCACATGACAATCTCTTGGATGGGCTAATTGCTCGTGCGTTTTCGGAAACCTTCGTTCTGACCAATCGGCGGCCTAATTAAATCGCGAGTGTGGACTATTTTTTCCCCATTAAAAACTCTTTATACGACGCACCTTGAGACCCTCAGGAAATCAGTCCTTTTTCTCGTTGTTAGAAATGTATGTGTGTTGTTGGAGCTAACATAAAACCCTTTCGGCCATTTTCGCATTTGGAAGGGGACGCTCGCTTAATGCCTTGAACAAACAGGACGAGTTACCGTACCTGCCGAAATAATTTCTCCTGGTCTACGCACCTTACGAAATATCGACCGTATTCAAGTATTTGCCGACTTACCTGTTGCATGACGAAGACATACGGGACTGCCTCACGTCAAAGGAGTGTTTCGAGGGCTGCACCACCTCGATTCCTGACACCATGCATCACAGGGATTGGTTGGTGCAAGGCCCGCCGAGCAACCCTCGCGACGTCCACACCCATGGAAAACGACTTCCCCGTTGAAGATGACGTCCCCGTCGATTACTCCCTCCCCGTAGAAGACGACATCCAAGTGCAAGTTATCTACTTGCAAGCTGTACCCGTGGAAGATGTTCCACTTCAAGAAATATACTGGCAAGCACTACCCGGCATGGAAACCAATCCAGAACGCAGGTTCCCGATGTGTATGGACCTAGATTAATTTTTAAATGACTTTGTAAAACATTTTTGAAACTCAGTATTCGAATGAGAAACAAAAATATTTTAATATAACAAAATAACATCTAGTGAAAAAAAAATGTTTAGCAACATCCAAGGTTTTTGCTCTTTGGACTCTTACACCATCAAGCAGAATACCATCTAGTACAGTGACGAAGACGAGAAAACTAAAGTTTTCACTTTTTTGGCGCCGTGTCCATGGCAGCACCTCGACCGCACCATGCAACCGACGTACCGCCTACAGACGTACGAAACGCATGGACTAAGGTGGAACGAGAGGAATATTCCGTACGAGGAAATTCAGGCAATGCTGGACTCTGCCATAATTCCCTATTACCCTATGCATGTGTTTGGAAGACGCAAAGATTCGGCGATTCGCAGTGCGTGCCCCCTCATAATGAACTTTGTAGACCTTCACAAGAATTGCCACTGCCAGCCGTTTAGACAGCTCGTCGAGACGTACGTCACAAGACTTCACGAGTGCAAAAATCAAAGATATTGTTGNCTGCCAGCCGTTTAGACAGCTCGTCGAGACGTACGTCACAAGACTTCACGAGTGCAAAAATCAAAGATATTGTTGTGCTCCATGCAACGCCGAAGCCCTAAGTTTGACGAGTTATAAAAACCCGTGATTAATTTTAAAAAAGACTATGAAGAACCCATTGTACATAAAAAAAAATATTATGTTTGTAATGCCCTCCAAGACTTAGAGAAAGATACACGCGTAAAAAGGTATTCCTTGTATTATCAAGAAAAACAATATTAATTTTGTAATATTTTTGCATAAACAAATGTGTTTTAAAAGAATGTATATACATTTTACATATATTTCGTGTTATGTCCTGCTCACGTTAGTTAAAAAAAAATAACTCTTGGTAAAGAGAAAATATTTAGTAGGTATATCAGTTTTGTTATAATTGAAAGAAAAACAAATTAATAATATATTAGTTTTGCTCTCATTTAAAGAAAAAATATTCAATGAGACGCTAGCCGCCACTACCATAACGTGTATATATATATATAATATATATTATGTGTACAAACGTAATTATATAAAAAATAAATTAAGTATTTGGAACAAATCATGTCCCATGTTCGGATGCGTTACGCTGCATTCTATAAGGTAATCATGGCACGAGAAACCCAAAAACAGAGTTAAAGCCACTTCGCTATCCCTCATGGTATGCGATGCGCTCAGTGAATTATCCTATACATTACTTTTAACCCAGGCATAGACGCTCAAACCGCCGTGAGGAGACGCTAGCGCAAAGGAGTGTTTTGAGTTGAGTGATAGCTTAGCAGCTGAAATGGGTGAGGACGTTTAGGTCGGCGAAGAAGGTGGGTGAATGACTGAGGTGTGATGTTAAGAAGTTTTACTTGTGTAAGCATGGGCTGGTTTTCACAAGGCATTATTAACAAACATGAGGATGTGCCTGCACGTAATCGACATGGTTCAAAACCGATTTGAACTATATTTACAATCATATATTCAAGATCTAATCCTGATCTCTGTTATACCAGACAGTTATATACGACATTTCGTTCCGGCTTGAAGAGTTGCGAAAAAGGGAAGGGNATCCTGATCTCTGTTATACCAGACAGTTATATACGACATTTCGTTCCGGCTTGAAGAGTTGCGAAAAAGGGAAGGGCCATGTATATGAGAGTGAAAACAGTGTTGACGGTAAAAACAGTGGCGATTTTTTCGACGTCCTCACACATCTCTTCACCGGCTTTGCTGAAAAAAATGACGTGAATAATGCAGAAGACGACAAGAACACCAGCTAAATATTTCCTGAAGACCCCAATGAACTTGTTTATATACTCATACATTTCATTGCCTTGCACAGTAACAGATATCTTTTATCATCGGTGAACGTGAGGAAAGGGGTTACATCGAATGAAACCATTGTGTATTATCCATCATCTGCAAACATCAGAGAAATGCAAAGATTGAATGCATGGAAAAAGTAGTTTAATATATTTATGTGTTCTTAGCTGTACACATTTAATTTATTGAAACTTACTCTACAGCTTATCTGAAAAACCTATTATTTCAGTGCTGTATAAAATCTAACGCAAGGGTCTGTTTTAAAGACAAATTGAATGAGAAAGTGCGTTACGGGGAATATGGTTCAATCTAATGTATTAAGTCTTTGTCGGGCAGTTTAAGTCGGCTGAATTTTGTTTGACAAACAAACGAACTGAGGAAGGAATGTTTTTGAGGAATGAAAAGGCGAAAATCTGAGAGCGACCCTGCCGGTAATCGAACTTGTCTCGTCGTGTTGGGGCCTAGGGGGGGGGGGCGAGTGAAGAATGGACTAGTGGTGAGGTGTGTACAAAAGAAAGGATTCTGTACGCGTACTCGTGATGGTAAACGAGAGCTCTAGCCACTGCAGTCCCCCTCTTATGTGACACCGTGGAAGTGGTCATCGTTGCAAATGGGAATGAGGTGCTGTTTTCGATGGAGAGCTTGGACNCCTCTTATGTGACACCGTGGAAGTGGTCATCGTTGCAAATGGGAATGAGGTGCTGTTTTCGATGGAGAGCTTGGACTTATGTGTCCAAATCTTCATAATTTGGCAGATTGCAGTAGGTCTTCCGATCTTAGTAATCTATCCTGCAGCTAGATACTTTTTTTTATTTTGCATGGGTAATAAACCTCATGTGCGTAAACATGAGTATTTTAAATATTTTTTTGCCAATCTATTGCTTATGTACTTTAAATATACGAGATTTTGTATCTTGATGGCATTACGAGGGGCTGAGAGAGAGCAAATATGCTAGCAAGTATCAGAACTCTTTATGCGCATGAAGGAGGTGCACAAAGTTTGTCGCAATAATGAACACTGATAATGGGGAATTTAGATCTCACTTCTGACCTATCGAAAATTTGTCGTTCGTATTTCTATGTGACNAATGAACACTGATAATGGGGAATTTAGATCTCACTTCTGACCTATCGAAAATTTGTCGTTCGTATTTCTATGTGACACACTGGCATATCTGGACTGAAACATTGCCAACATGCGTATGTATATCTGCAGATTCATAAAGAACTGGGGACTATTATAGAATCGGTACTTAGCTCTGATATTATGACGCGTACTCTGTAATTAAAAATAAAATGTATTAAGGGACTGGACTTTTTTTTCAATAGTTAGGTATTTTATATGTTAACATAAGCGTTTCCTCTGAAGGTTCACGATTAATGCAACTTAAAATACTAGGTTATGTTTATCCTAGAAATATCGCTTCGATTCGGAAATATAAATATGTAGCACTGTTCGGATTATAAAGTGTATTATCTAAAGTTCAATACTGAGCAATTTTTCCCCCTATTTCTGTAATTTATAGCCTGTTTTCTCCTACCTTAATTTGGTTTCATGTGCGCGCACGTGAGTGTGTATATATAAACATTATATATGTAGGATTGTTGAACGTGATTTTATTCTATACAAAAGAATTAAATTACACGTACATTCAACATAGTAAAGAAACATTCTTCAGTGTTCTATTTGTACACTATTGTTGATTGATAAATGAAGGGAAGGTTGCAGCGAGGTTGCAGAGCGTCAATGGAGCAGTGTAGCCAACCTTTACACTTCCCTCCTTGAACTCGTATGCCGCAGAGAACAAGGAAGCTGTTTTCCGGAATGTAAGAAATTGGAAATCTTCTTTTTCTTTCCACAAACAACTTCATAGAATGTCGGCGAGATCTGCTTGATGATTGGATAGGGTCCGATCCGAACTGGATTTAACTTATTACGATTCAGCCTATTTCCATTTTCGATATAGACTAAATAACCAACATTGAAGGTGTGCTGTCGTCGATTATTATCTACACGTTTCTTATTTATTTGAAAACTCTTCATAGAACTCCGGAGAGTTATTTTGCGGCCTTCTTCAAGAGATGTTTGGTAGTCTTCTTGAAGGGGCAATGTCGGGACTTATTTCCCGGTAGTAAGTATGATGATGCAAAGTGTGTGGAGCTATGGATGGTTTCATTGTACTCGTTGACACACTCCTGTGCCAAGGTTGGACAGGCTTTATGGTTATCGTTGTTAATTTTACACCGGAGGCGATTTACTAATGTTTGGTGTAATCGCTCATTAAGCCCGTTTGATTCGGGATGATCAATGCATGTAAGGACGCTTTGTGTTCCTGTGTTTTCTAAATAGTTCTTGAAGTCAGTAGAATTGATGCCCGTATATTGATCAGCTATTAGGATTGAAATAGTATTTTGTTGGGCAATTGGATTAATAAAATTTATAAAATCTTTGGCGTTCTCACCATTTGTAGTGGGGATCCACGCATATCTGGTGAAATGATCCACCAGGATATGCATGTATCGTTTGGTGGATCGGTTTCCAGCAAAGCCTCCGACACTTTCGAGTGACATTATTTTAAAAGGCTCTGTAGCAGGGCCTAGTTGTGAGAGTAGACCGATAGCACGACTACGACGAACTTTGTTTTCAATACAAATTTTACAGTTTTTATAAAAGGTATGTATAGATTTGTCCAGACCCTTGAAGTAATAATGTGGTCTGATGGTTGCAATCATCTGTGCTGGACCGATGCGACCATAATGTTGATGAACAAGTCCAATTATTTCATTTCCTAACGTGGAAGAAACAAAAATTCTTAATTTTTCTCTTAATTTCTTGAGTATGATCCCTTGTTTATACTGTATCTGTTTAGCTGCTTTCAACTCAGAAATATGATATGTTTGGTATTTTATTATAGTGGGCATATCTATTAAATTTACAACTTAGATAGCATCTGTATTCTCGAAGTATTCAAGGTCTGGATTTCTTGAAAGGAGATCAGCCAGATTATTTTCTTTTCCCTTTTTATATATAATACTAAAGTCAAATTGAGAAAAATAAACAATTAGGTCTCCAAGGATTTCATCAGTTCTGGCTTTTGTCTTTAAATTCTCTAACGGTTTGTGATCACTGCAGACCGTAAAGAGACGTCCAATTAAGTAGTACTGCCAAAACTTTATTGCATCCTTGATAGCCTTGCATTCGAGATGTATAATGTCTAAAGGATTTTCTCTATTTAAGAGCTTGCGAGAGAAATACGCAATAGGATGTAGTATTCCGTCTTCTTGAGGTTGTTTGAGTGTTGTGCTGATACCTTTGTAGCTGGCATCTGTCTCTATGAAGACGGGTTTTTCAATATCGTAGATAGCCAGGATAGGTTTAGAGCATAAATAATCATTAATCATCTTGAAGGTCTGTTCAGAGTCATCAGACCATTCAAATTTGACATCTTTCCTCAGTAGTTGATGTAGTGGTTCTAGTTTCTGCGTACTATTTTCTATATATCTCAAGTGGAAGTTTATAGAACCCAGAATACTCCGTACACCACTCTTATCAGAAGGTCTTTGAAGATTTTGGATAGAGACTAAATTTCCTTGGGCTGGAGAAACTATGTTCTTCGAAACAGTGTGTCCAAGGTACTTGACTGATTTGGCTGCGAACAAACATTTAACTAGTTTTAATTTAAAGCCTTCAGAGTAGATAAAGTGTAAAAAATGTATAATATCATTGAGATGGTCCTCCCAGGTTCGGGAGAAAATCAAGATACCATCAATGTAATTGACGGCGAACTCATCCAAATTATTTCTTCGGATTATATCTTACAATATCCTCTGGAATGTGGCTGGAATGTTCTTTAAACCAAAGGGAAGAACTTTAAACATGAAATTTCCATACTTAGTGATAAAATATATTTTTTTTTCGATCTTGTACTTTAAGTGTGATGCACCAAAAGGCAGAATTAATATCTAATACTGTAAAATATTAACAATTTACAACTTTGTCGATCACATCTTGAATTGTGGGGAAAGGAAAACATTCTGGAACTACCAACTTGTTTAATTTTCGGAAGTCGATGCATAGGCGTGATTTTCTTCCTTCGTCTCTCTTGTATGCTAACATTACAGGAGACGCAAAGGAGAATCAGATTCTTCGATGATCCCGCCTTGTAGTAATTTCTTAATCTGAGTTCTGATTTCTGCATCGTTACGGATTGACCATTGAATGGGCGAGAGGTGACGTATTCGTCCCTAAGAAGTTTTACCTCAGCGTCTTGTGATTGCACTTTGCCTATATCAAATTTATATTTTGCAAACAAATGCCAATATTTTCCAATTATTTGTAAAATTGTTTGTTTCTTCTCATCATTCTCAATATGTTGTAAGTCAGCTTCAAATTCGTCTGTATTCAAATTTTCATTAAAATTTACTTCAATATCTCTATCCAAATCTTTAGTATCTTCTGGAGTCTGCATCTGATCATTATTTGATCGGTCTTCCTGTATGTCTATTACGTTCTCGCTATTTATGCTTTGAAATATTCTTAGATTCTCATTTTGAATCAACTTAAATTGCTGAAGAGCATCGATACCCAGCAAGAGATCATAGGAGAAATTATCATTCTTTACAACATAGGTAGTTATGTAGTATGTAATATTTCCAATACGAAGCATAATTGTAGCCCGGGCTGAAGTGAAATCAAGTCCGCTGATTGTTTTTAGTACACCTTCTTGTTCTATTAATTTCAACTTAGGCAAATCAGCAATTCGTTGATTAATTAGTGTTACATTTGAGCCGCTATTATAAACAGCTTTGGTTTTTAAATTGTCATTAATAACGATGTTTAATTTTATTAGCGGATCTAATTTCGCCTGGTTACTCAGTTTAAATTCTTTCTATCAAAATCAACTTTCAAAATTTCCATATCATTCAGATTTGTAGAATATTCTGTCATATTTAATCGTAGTGTTTTAGCGACCGAATTCTTGTTGCGACATTCAGCTACTGGATGGAAACGACTCGGAAAACCAAGGGCAGCACAAATTGAACACTTCCTCCGTAGAGCTTCATTTTTCTGTTGGGGTTCATTTTTCTTATAAAGAATTTTTTTTATAGATTTCGGACTTAACGGNTATTTCCAATACGAAGCATAATTGTAGCCCGGGCTGAAGTGAAATCAAGTCCGCTGATTGTTTTTAGTACACCTTCTTGTTCTATTAATTTCAACTTAGGCAAATCAGCAATTCGTTGATTAATTAGTGTTACATTTGAGCCGCTATCATAAACAGCTTTGGTTTTTAAATTGTCATTAATAACGATGTTTAATTTTATTAGCGGATCTAATTTCGCCTGGTTACTCAGTTTAAATTCTTTCTATCAAAATCAACTTTAAAAATTTCCATATCATTTAGATTTGTAGAATGTTCTGTCATATTTAATCGTAGTGTTTTAGCGACCGAATTCTTGTTGCGACATTCAGCAACTGGATGGAAACGACTTGGAAACCCAAGGCAGCACAAATTGAACACTCCTTCCGTAGAGCTTCATTTTTCTGTTGGGGTTCATTTTTCTTATAAAGAATTTTTTTTATAGATTTCGGACTTAACGGTCTTTCCCTTTTCCTTCTGGCAAAAGCGTCTTCCAACTTTCGAAGCCCAGTATACAGACCATCAAGAGTAGTTATCTCTTCCCTATCAAGTTCTTCTTGAGCTTCACTTAGTAAACCAAACACTACCNTCAAGAGTAGTTATCTCTTCCCTATCAAGTTCTTCTTGAGCTTCACTTAGTGAACCAAACACTACCTGGTTGATAAAAGATAATTCAGTACCTTTAGGTTCCACTTCCTGGCATAGTTTCTCTTTGGTAAGTGCGTAATCGATTAAGAACCCCTCCCAAATATTTGTAGTTAAAATCTTTCCTAACAATCGACCAGCCTTTATCAACAAAAACATTACGGAAATAACTCTTCTAAACCTCCCAGGAAGCGGTTAGACCTATCTTTATCAGATTAGTTTCATACCAGTATTTTGCCGAGCCCGTGACAAAGAAACATAAAGCCTGGATTCTTAGTCTATCTGAACTTACCTGAAATCTATTGCATTCATCTTCAAATCTACGTTAATATTATGTAGGGTNAAAGAAACATAAAGCCTGGATTCTTAGTCTATCTGAACTTACCTGAAATCGATTGCATTCATCTTCAAATCTACGTTAATATTCTGTAGGATCGTATTGTCTTTTTTCAAATTTATCTAAAATTAATTTTTTTTCAATGTGATGTAATTTTGTTTCGTCTTGAGTTGAATTTAATTTCAACTGAAGCTCCAATCGCTTAATTCGATCTTATAATTCTAGTTGTAGATGATCATGAGTGAGATCCCGGCACGGGAACGTATTCTTCTAATGGAAATTTTTAGAAACAGATATTGTCCTCTTCATCGAAATATACTGACTTAATATCATCGTCAATCTTAATAGCTATTGTTCTATAACAATTTACATTTTTTATTACAGCTGTTGCATTTTGTATAGGTTTCTTACTTGATAATGTAGAGTGAAGCTGCAGGTCTCTGTATTCTTCTGGTAATAAATACCATACCTCCTTATTAGTAGATATACACGAGATCACAAAGTCATTCTCAGCTTGCTTCACAACTCGAACATAAAGTTGGGTCATCTCCTTACTAGTTGAAATCCTGTAATTTAATTTGTAGGATTGTTGAACGTAATTTTATTCTATATAAAAGAATTAAATTACATTTACATTTAACATAGTAAAAAAAACAAAGAACTCACAAGATAAACATGTGATGACAACATTGACAAATGAAGGGAAGGTTGCAGTGAGGTTGCAGAGCGTCTATGGAGCAGTGTAGTCAACCTTTACACACATATATATATATATATATGCGTGTATATATATACATATATATATATATAAAAGTGCAAAAATGTCTTAGGTTTTTCCGTCGCAACAAGGGTTAAATATTTTATTCATAAAAGGAGGTTCACACTCGTATTTGCAGATGTGAGCGGGTTGAATATTCTGTGACATTTTTCATCCCAAACGGTTTAACATTAATTGACCACTGTGAACGTGGGCGTGGAAATATTTCAAATTTTCTGCATCATCGGATGAAAGGAGTCGTTCGTTGGATTAGGAAGATAATAATAATGACCCAACACAGTATATATTCTTAGAGTTATCAGACTGGCCAACAACGCATCGTGTGAAAAATGGTAGTTTTAAATATCTGNGAGTTATCAGACTGGCCAACAACGCATCGTGTGAAAAATGGTAGTTTTAAATATCTGTAAAATGCAAAATGGTATCTTGGTATGCCTGAAATATGCAAGGAATTACTGATACCAAATTAATTTTTTTTCTCGATGTACTCTTTTTTTTAAGTTAATACGTTCACATTTATCTGCATTAGGCGTTGCAATTTTTTTTATTTTTTTTTTTGTGCTCGAAACGTGGCTGGCCCATGTTTCTTATTCTGTGTGACAGATAATGGTGCTACGCACTTCTTATATTGAACAATCATAAATATTTTTTATTCGTGGCTGTATTAGATTTTTGTAAAATAGTGGTTTGACTTTACAATATCTAGGTGGTGTGCAAGCTAAAATAACAATAAAAGAAAATTTTATGCTATTTTGAGACGGAGCTAACTGCTAGGGCAAGCATAAACAAGTAAGGACTCGGCCAAGAAACCATCCTGGCAATCACCTGGAGTGATTTTATGAATATAAATTGAGGGCGAACGAGTTGAGTATCGAACCCGGGTCCCCTTCAACAGGTGTCTTCCCTGGTGTTGACTTGTTCGTGAAGATATCTGTGTATAATATCCTATGAATTAAAATTGGCTTGTGTGAGAAATAAAACAAGCTGCTGGAGCGAGAAGCCTACCTCCAGCGGTCAGTGCGCTAGAGCAAAGTCCAATTCATCACCTGGTGCAGCGCGGCTGGCCGCGTGAGCGAGCTCAGATTACGACTGCACGTGCCTCTCGTTTACTTCTGTGATGGGACTCGTGACCACTTCTTCAAATATACTGCTGTGTTAATAGTTTTTTAATGCGTTTATCAGTCTCGCCTGCAATTGGGATATTTCGGTGGCAGAGAGAGAGAGAGTGTGTGTGTGTTTGGGAGAGTGTGTGTGTAGGAGAGTGAGTGTGTAGAAGTGTGTGTGTTTGACGTATGAGTAAGTGGAGAATGGTAGATTTTTCCCCTTATTTCTTAGTTTCACATCACAAAGTATCTTTGGTTTCGCCGGAATTAATAAAAAATTTCGCAGTGGATTTTTATACAAATAAAACGAAGGTTGAGTTCGAGCCAGAGTTTAATTAGAAAAAAAATTGTACATAGAATTAATTTACTACATTTGAAAGGAATTAACATAACTCTAAAATTGCATGGTCCTCGTTATGCACTGGCTGCAATATGCTCTAATTATTTTCACACATGTGAAGTTTTTGCTTATTTTTCTCGACAAGGTTGAAGGGTGGTGACAGAGCTGTATGCGCGTGAATTTGCTGGAATTCATATTGGGGTATAAATCTGCATGATGTACTAACATATCGGGAATAAAACCGTGTTTTAGTTCGCGTAATTCATAAAGAGTGAATACTATTGACACCTGCTACATTAGAGGCCGCAAACATATAGATACACATGTTCGCAGTTCACTTTTCATTCGGTTAAAGTCACGTAGCAGTGTGTTTGTTACTCTGAACAGTTTTGGAATGGTAAAGGGGTCGGGATGTTTTACCGCATATCATATTCAGTATGTATATTAATTATGGAGCGAGCACACACGAATGTATGAAAATACAGATATTTGTTTGCCGAANTGACACCTGCTACATTAGAGGCCGCAAACATATAGATACACATGTTCGCAGTTCACTTTTCATTCGGTTAAAGTCGCGTAGCAGTGTGTTTGTTACTCTGAACAGTTTTGGAATGGTAAAGGGGTCGGGATGTTTTACCGCAGATCATATTCAGTATGTATATTAATTATGGAGCGAGCACACACGAATGTATGAAAATACAGATATTTGTTTGCCGAAGGTAACTAACCTTTATGATTTTGTACTTGTGGTGGATGTAACTTTACGGTAGCGTCTCCTCACGGTATATAATTTATTCCGTACAAAACTTACTACATGTGCATTGATTATGCGTATAAAGAGTTTTTTGTATATGCTAACAATGGGAGCTAGGAAAATAGCCGCACGTCTAGTAACCATATGGGTATTTTTTTCCTCGCTGCCTATATTTCCTAATGTAGTGATTTTTAACTTGGTGAGAAAATGTTTACAATGATAGCGTCTATGCTTTGGTTAGGGGAATGCATGGAAACTTCACTGTGCGTATCGTATACCGTGAGGGGTATTGAAGTGTTTTAACTTTGTTAATGAGCTTTTCGATTCATGATTACTTTGTAGAAAGCAGCGTAACGCATCCGTACATGAAACATGATTTTTTCCAAATCCTTAACTTATTATTTAAATAATTACGTTCGTACACGTACAATATATGTACGTTATGTTAGTGGCGGCTAGATTCTCATTAAATATTTTTTCTATAAATTATAACAAAACTATTATACAATTTTTTTTATTTTAATTATAACAAAATTGGTATACTAAATAGTTTTTCTTTAACAACAGTGTCATTTAACTTACGTGAGCACGATATAACACCAGAAAAAATTAAAATTTAAATGTATGGTTTTAAACACATTTATTGATGTACACAAAAAACAGTATTATTATTATTATTTTGCATAATACAAGCGATACTTTTTTTGCACGTGTTACTTCTTTAACTCTTGCAGAACATTATTTACACATATAATATATTATTTTTAATATTAATGGGTTCCTCATACTTTTTTTTTTAAAATTAACCAAGGGTTATTATAACTCCACAATCTTAGGGCTTCGGCGTTGCATGTGCATGGAGCACAACAATAGCTTTGATTTTTGCACTCGTGAAGTCTTGTGGCGTATGTCTCGACGAGCTGTCAAAATGGCGGGCAGCTGCAATTCTTGTGAAGGTCTACAAAGTTCTTTCTGATGGGACATGCACTGTGAATCGCCGAATTTTGGCGTCTTCCAAACAAATACACANTGACACCTGCTACATTAGAGGCCGCAAACATATAGATACACATGTTCGCAGTTCACTTTTCATTCGGTTAAAGTCGCGTAGCAGTGTGTTTGTTACTCTGAACAGTTTTGGAATGGTAAAGGGGTCGGGATGTTTTACCGCAGANTCGCGTAGCAGTGTGTTTGTTACTCTGAACAGTTTTGGAATGGTAAAGGGGTCGGGATGTTTTACCGCAGATCATATTCAGTATGTATATTAATTATGGAGCGAGCACACACGAATGTATGAAAATACAGATATTTGTTTGCCGAATGTAACTAACCTTTATGATTTTGTACTTGTGGTGGGTGTAACTTTACGGTAGCGTCTCCTCACGGTATATAATTTATTCCGTGCAAAACTTACTACATTTGCATTGATTATGCGTATAAAGAGTTTTTTGTATATGCTAACAATGGGAGCTAGGAAAATAGCCGCACGTCTAGTAACCATATGGATATTTTTTTCCTCGCTGCCTATATTTCCTAATGTAGTGATTTTTAACTTGGTGAGAAAATGTTTACAATGATAGCGTCTATGCTTCGGTTAGGGGAATGCATGGAAACTTCACTGTGCGTATCGTATACCGTGAGGGGTATTGAAGTGTTTTAACTTTGTTAATGAGCTTTTCGATTCATGATTACTTTGTAGAAAGCAGCGTAACGCATCCGTACATGAAACATGATTTTTTCCAAATCCTTAACTTATTATTTAAATAATTACGTTCGTACACGTACAATATATGTACGTTATGTTAGTGGCGGCTAGATTCTCATTAAATATTTTTTCTATAAATTATAACAAAACTATTATACAATTTTTTTTATTTTAATTATAACAAAATTGGTATACTAAATAGTTTTTCTTTAACAACAGTGTTATTTAACTTACGTGAGCACGATATAACACCAGAAAAAATTTAAATGTATGGTTTTAAACACATTTATTGATGTACACAAAAAAACAGTATTTTTATTATTATTTTGCATAATACAAGCGATACTTTTTTTGCACGTGTTACTTCTTTAACTCTTGCAGAACATTATTTACACATATAATATATTATTTTTAATATTAATGGGTTTCTCATACTTTTTTTTTAAAATTAACCAAGGGTTATTATAACTTCACAATCTTAGGGCTTCGGCGTTGCATGTGCATGGAGCACAACAATAGCTTTGATTTTTGCACTCGTGAAGTCTTGTGGCGTATGTCTCGACGAGCTGTCAAAATGGCGGGCAGCTGCAATTCTTGTGAAGGTCTACAAAGTTCTTTCTGATGGGACATGCACTGTGAATCGCCGAATTTTGGCGTCTTCCAAACAAATACACAGATTAATAATGAATTATGGCAGAGTCCAGCGTTGCCGGAATTTCCTCGTACGGAATAATCCCCTCGTTTCACCTTATTCCGTGCATTTCGTACGTCTGAAGGCGGTACGTCGGCTGCATGGTGCGGTCGAGGTGCTGCCATGGACACGGCGGTAAAAAAGTGAAAACTTTAGTTTTCTCGTCTTCGTCACTGTACGAGGTGGCATTCTGCTTGATGGTGTACGAGTCCAACGAGCGAAAACCTTGGATGTTGATAAACATTTTTTATTTTACTAGATGTTATTTTGTTATATAAAAATATTTTTGTTTCTCATTCCCACACCGAGTTTCAAAAATGTTGTACAAAGTTATTTAAAACTTAATCTAGGTCCATACACATCGGGAACCAGCGTTCTGGATTTTTCCACGCCGGGTAGTGCTTGCCAGTATATTTCTTGAAGGGGAACATCTTCCACGGGTACAGCTTGCAAGTAGATAACTTGCACTTGGACGTCGTCTTCTACGGGGAGGGCGTCTTTAACGAGGAGGGCCTCTTCAACGGGTACGTCGTCTTCAACGGGGAAGACGTCTTCCACGGCCGCAGACGTTGCGAGGGCTGCTCGGCGGGCCTTGCACTAACCAATCCCTGTGATGCGGCGTGTCAGGAATCGAGGTGGTGCAGCCCTCGAAACACTCCTTTCACGGGAGGCAGTCCCGTATGTCTTGGTTCTGCTGCATGCAGGCCGGCCAATACTTGAATACGGTCGAAGTTTCGTAAGATGCGTAGACCAGGAGAAATTATTTCGGCAGGTACGGTAACTCGCCCTGTTTGTTCAAGGCACTAAGCGAGCGCCCCCTTCCAAATGCGAAAGTGGCCGAAAGGGGTTTATGTTCGCTCCAACAACACACATACATTTCTAACAACGAGAAAAAGGACTGATTTCCCGAGGGGACTCAATGTGCGTCTTATAAAGAATTTTCAATGGGGAAAAAATAGTCCGCACTCGCGATTAAAGTAGGCCGCTGATTGGTCGGAACAAAGGTTATGAAAACGCATGAGGAATTAGCCAATCCAAGAGATTGTCATGTGACGTGGTTAGCCAATTAGAATCAGGGGGTTGGGGTAAGGCTTGCTAACTAATTGGTCGAACGAAGATGAATAATTGGAGTAGGTGGTGATGGGGATGGGGTAGTTAGCCAATGAGAAACCGTGGTGAAGCGGAACTGACTAATTGGTCGAACAAGGGATTCCGAAAAGACCCGAGTAATTAGCCAGTGAGAAACCTTGGCGGAGCAATTATATATATATATTGGAAGGGGGTGGGCAATTAGCCAATAAGAATCAGGGGAGTGGCAATTGGTGAGTAAAATATATTTGAAGGGGTGAGTGGAGGGGTCAGTCTACTGGTGCAGTGATGTATAAACAAATGACAAACGAAAAAAAAAACAAGATGGGACAGTGGCAGTGACTTCTACCAAGATGGCGGACTGCACCGGTCAAGATGGTGGACGGCTGCACCTACCAATATGACGGTTTGCACTGACCAAAATGGCGGTTGGCTGCACTAACTATGATGGCGGATGGTGACTGTGATGTCTACCAAGATGGCGGACTGTACCGACCAAAATGGCGGACAGTGGTTGTGACGCCTACCAAGATATACTGGACGGAATCACCTNCTGTACCTACCAAGATGGTTGGATGTGAATAGGTTGTGGTGGGTGTGGGGTACCACCAGGAATTTAAGTTGTTTTTTTATTTAATTTATGCAGTAAATTATTTAAGAATTTTAATTAATTTTTTAATATTTTAAATATAATTATTAAATTCTTTTGAATTTTTTGGATTTTTTTGGAAAGATCACCATGGTCAAGGTCAAAGGTCACCGGGGTCAATGCCAAATTTCAAGGTCAAGGTCACATGTATCCAAGATAGCCACCGACCGACCGGAATGACAGAGTACGAAGGGCTCCGACGCTCCGATCACAGGTCCTATTGTGCCAAAGTCCCCATAATCCCTCTACTAACATTTGGTAAAATTTATTTTAATTAGAAATTTTGCAATGACTGAAACATTAGGACTTTTTTCAATTTATTATATTTCGGACTGCAAAAATACGCTGTGTGGTAGGCCAACGTACACAATTGGGAGCTGGAATCGCCCTCTGAGCTCCCGGGTTGTAGAGTAAGTTTCAAAACATTAGTAGTAAACATCAGAAAGAAAAATATTCTTGTTCAATTTCNGAGCTCCCGGGTTGTAGAGTAAGTTTCAAAACATTAGTAGTAAACATCAGAAAGAAAAATATTCTTGTTCAATTTCTTAGGGCTTTTATGTGTACTGCTTACAATTTCCATTTTAAAATTTCAATTTAAAATCAGTTTAAATGTTTTGTGAACCAGCTGACGATGATATAGCCTGTTATGTTTCTGACAGAAGAAAATATACCTAACTACACATATTATTACTAAGTCTAATCGGTAGAACCCTTTCGCAGAAACATCAGAATCTTCTTTCAGTCTAATCTTGCGGTTCAAAAAAGTTTCTATTTCCCGAGGTGAAGCAAATCTTCGCTCGACGTATGTGTATCGTGACAGACGACTGTGGCGGGCGGTATGTGCGGTAATGTAGCGCGGTGCAGATGTTGGCCCTAGCGCTCGACTCGTAAATTCAAAAGTCATTATTACTTTCGGCAGTGGGCACGGCTCCCCGCGACGTTCTGGCGGTGTGTAAATAGGGCGGGCCTGGCGCTCCAGGCGAGGCCGGGACAGGGCGATTACCCTCGGACTATCAGCAGTTAAGCAGCAACGTTACTACCCCACGGCGGCGTAATGGCGGCCGTGAATCGCGTCGCCTTATCGTCGCCGACTGGCGGGCGCCTGCTGGTCCAGCACACGCCCTGCTGTTCAGTTCCTCTTCGATCTTACTCTCTACGCCTGACTTCTGTCACCCAACATTTGGACGCCACTCACAGGAAAGTTAACAATAGGCGTTGCAAATATTACATTTTGTAGACGAATTCTTGAACCACAAAAGCTCTCCCACTTCAGGAGACTACTGTACGAAATACATTGTGCAGGTATTGCAGAGATGAGCTACTTACTCACTACTGAATTATTCCTACGCATAAATACGTTCGTCCAAATATATACATATATTTTAATGTGTATAGCTTAACTCATAAAAATGCTTCCAGCGCAGTATGTTTTCTGTAGTGGATACACAAATTATTACAGTAGAGATTTCACACTATCTGTTGACGAGGTATGTGAATCTGGTGATTAAACTCTTTATTTAAAATATACTCGCAAACCGGATTTAATTTATTACATTTAAAATAGTGCCGACGAGGACGTCGCTTGCACTTGTTATAGCAGTGTTGGAAGTATCCAGTGTTATCGCATCCAGTTTGTTTCTCGTGTTATTTCGGTGGTGTTCACAGTTTTCCCTTTATTCACAATTTTCTTCACCCTAGGGGAAAGGGTGGGAGGTTAGCCTAATAATTGGAGAACAGAGGTAGTACTTTGTTAGAAGCCGAAAAGTAATTCGACTAATGACAAGAGAGAACGTAATATAGGAAAACCCGCAAACCCATGCTGGTGGTCAGCAACGAATAATTGACCTGCACACTGCGAATTCAGGTACAAACACCATTGAAGTATTAAATTAAAAATGTAGCATTCAGTTTAAACTGAAACGCAATCATAACACAGGACCAATTACACGATAAGTAGGCTAACACTGTGCTGCCAAGATGGTAAACATTATTAAACTGAGTAAAAGGTTATTCAATTATCAAAACTTTAATTTTCCTAAGTTCCTCAGTGATCTGTCGGTAAGTGACTATGCCACGCATTAACCTATGAACAGGACAACTGTTTTGAGTTTAACTAAGCATATTCAAATAATTTTTTTGAAAAATGTTTTTGTTCAAATCTGCAGATAACGTAAAGAATGATTAGAGTATCTACACCGTTTCTTGTAACTGTGTATGAATATCAGTTATTTCCTTTGACGTCTAAATAAAAGTAGCTATATAGCTAGAAATTAATTATGTGTATTTTATTAACATTACAGTAACATATACCAACAACACCAGAACATATATGTTTCTAATTATTTCGTATTACTACTTGGTATGTATATATATGATCGTCAGTAGGCCGATATGAACGTAAATTTTGTATGTGGTGAAATTATTACTACGGGCGAAATATTACTGATATAAGCAGGACTCTCAAAAATGCTACATTAAATGTGATTACCAATGAGAGAGGGAAATGGAGATATACAGATTTGTATATAGAGAGAGAGTNAAAAATGCTACATTAAATGTGATTACCAATGAGAGAGGGAAATGGAGATATACAGATTTGTATATAGAGAGAGAGTAGGGAATAAACGATTGAAGAGAATGTTTGACTAAGTAATAGAAGTGCGGGCCTCAATATTGTACAATTGTAGAACATTTCACCAGTCGTAACAAAAATGTTATAGCTCAAACGTATTTTATTTTAACTTGAATTAGAATTTGAAATAGCACTGCAAGACATCGCCTGCAGGAACTGTATTCAGCACACACTTAACCATACCCATTTATAACTGGTTCAATTTCACGGCACTTTAAAATTCAGAGACAGTTACCCCCTCCCCCCAACTTATGATAGTTACGTGCAAATGTGTGTTTTTGGAAATGACACAGAGCAGTCCTGTATTTTTTTTTTTTTGCCCATTCGGAATAACCGATGACTGTGTGCAGAATGTGGCTAACGGTGCCGTGGAAAATACATAAGTGATGTCACTCAATGCAGCGTAGTCGTATGGTGTGTAATAATCTTGAAAGAAGATAGCCAGTAAATACGACGTTCAGGCGGATCAAGCAACTGTGATCACGACAATCTGCTACTGTGAGAAAATGAACACATGTAACAATGAACTGAAACGTCTATTAACAGAAGCTTGGCATGCGTTAAAACCAGCAATCCCTCATAATTGGTACAAACATATCAATATATCGATGTGTTTTGCCCGTGTGTGTTGGCAACGAGATGGCCGTCTCCCGTCCCACTGAACATCTTACGTGCTGAGTTGTACTTCCATTATACATCCGCATGCAAAGTTAAATGTTTTGCACTTGCCCATCATCTAGGTTTTCCACTACAACTTCAGCTAGCAACCAAATTAATTGACAAATATTCGGAATTAATGAGCAATTATAATGTCTATCTCGGCGTCGGAGCAGGTGAAGGCACTGCGAAGCTATTCCTGCACGGCACAAACCTGGTACCGTACCGATACCTCAGAGCGAACACAGTGTAGAGTGAGTGCGCTTACAGCTGGGCAGTAACCAACTTTAGAATCCTAACATTGAACTGGAATTTTTGCTTTAAGAACTGCCAAAACTGCGCAGCTTTGAACAAAGTTAGCGCGTGGTTTTCATTACTGCGCAGCTTTGAACAAAGTTAGCGCATGGTTATCATTACTGCGTCTTTTGAAATGTTGTTACTTTTTCTTTGATCAATTGTTAAAGGATTTAAGGTGTATTTAAGTCACACTAAATATATTATTCTTTATAAAAATATGTGTCTATTAAAACATGTGTAAATAAACATTCACATCACTGTCCGTACATGTTATTTTGAAAGTTNTATAAAAATATGTGTCTATTAAAACATGTGTAAATAAACATTCACATCACTGTCCGTACATGTTATTTTGAAAGTTATGAAGGAAAATAAGAAGAATTTGTTGGAGACGTGTGCAAGAGACGAAAATCAGCTACTCTCGTATTCAGTCCATGGCAGAGATATAAGTTGACAGCAGTCCCACGATCAACTGCGACATTAATTAGCTACTATAGTAATCTGTGATAAATTACACAGACTGTGGTGTTAATCATCAGCAACCAAATTAATTTTATTTTAGCTTTCCACAAACCTTTGGAATAAAGTGCGTCGATGCAAATGGAGTGGCTGCAACGAACCATAAACTTTAAATTTTTTGAAATATTTACATATATAAAACAAAAGGTTTACTGACGTCTACTTTTTACATCGCATGTATTAAAAATTGCCGAAATCTTAGGTTTTCAAGTAATCTCAGATTCATAAACGATTTTAATGTAATTAAATTTGTTGGCGACGTCCACAGGATTAGTAGCACACAAAACCTGTACAAATTCTCCAACGAAATGTATTACTCCGAATCAAAACGTACATGGCCACCAACTGAAAACCAAACCGCCAACGCCACTTATACAATGGTGCAAACCCACGGTAGGAAACAAAATGGGATTGGAGAGAAATAACACCAACCCTGAGAAAAGTCTCTAAAGGTTATCGAAGTTTTCAGATTGTCTTACTCAGTGGAAACCTTATGTGGCTATTTTGCAGTGGTATGGTAAGCCGATGTTAACATTTTGTGAGTTAACAACAGTGTCGAAACTATTTCCGTGTATACCACGTGCCGTGGAGCAGGGAAATTTTAAGCGTTCAGTTTCTACTGATTTACAACAACACGTGGTGTTCAAGTGATTATCCCCCGTGAGTAGCATCCGGGAGATCACGGGTTCGACCTCGACGGGCTGCAATAGGAATGCTTTGCCAGTCAACACAAGTGCCATTACTTTTCCTTGATAAGTCCCTTTACACCTCACGTTAGTACGGATACCTTCAAGACCTGATACTGCTTGATAACTCAAAAAAAAAGCCCGGGAAATATGTGAAACACGGCAGTACGGATGAAACATGTGCAAGCGGGTCACATNTGATAACTCAAAAAAAAAGCCCGGGAAATATGTGAAACACGGCAGTACGGATGAAACATGTGCAAGCGGGTCACATGACAACTGAACAGTTTTTGAACCACCTGTTCTCTGTAACAAGAGTTGACACGAACAACGAAACCACACATGACAATAGACATACCAGCGGAATCGAGGATAATGTGTGAATTACGGCGCGAGGTTTGCGGAGCAGTAGATTTCATAACATTATATAAGGCGGTAGTTCTTTCAAGCGATGTATAAGGTGTGGCGAGCTGCACAAACTGGCGACTGCTGGAGCACATCCCACCAGACTTAGGAAGAGCAAGCCGGTGCCAACGTCATTGCACGCCCGCTGTGACCAGTAGCTGCCCTTGGCTGTGGCCTCAGTGTGCCTGATGGTGAGACGCAGACCCAAGCCAGCAGACCCTCGGCCCAGTTATCTGGACCACCAAGTGTCGGCAGTACGCGCGTAATGCGGTNCGACAACTGAACAGTTTTTGAACCACCTGTTCTCTGTAACAAGAGTTGACACGAACAACGAAACCACACATGACAATAGACATACCAGCGGAATCGAGGAGCAGTAGATTTCATAACATTATATAAGGCGGTAGTTCTTTCAAGCGATATATAAGGTGTGGCGAGCTGCACAAACTGGCGACTGCTCGAGCACATCCCACCTGACTTAGGAAGAGCAAGCCGGTGCCAACGTCATTGCACGCCCGCTGTGACCAGTAGCTGCCCTTGGCTGTGGCCTCAGTGTGCCTGATGGTGAGACGCAGACCCAAGCCAGCAGACCCTCGGCCCAGTTATCTGGACCACCAAGTGTCGGCAGAACGCGCGTAATGCGGTTCTGCGGCCGCGGCCTGCTGCGAGCCAGTATTGATTGTCCGCCGTGGCACAAAGGGAGTCCTCCTCGGGCCAGTCGGACTACGAGGTCTCACACAGCCATCCTCTTCGCCCTCTCTGCCATGATAACTTCACTATGTGGACTCAGCGAGCACGGCCATTTTTTCCTCAAGCTGCTCTACACGGATGGTGTAAAGTTACGATTATCTTCTCGAAAGTTTTTTTTCAATAATGGCTTGCTTTTAATTTTTCCGTAAATCCATTTGTCATATAATAATTTATGATAACACGTTATATTTTTTTTATATCTTATATCTTGGAGTCGTTTGTTTTATCATTTATTTATTTTTCTATAATGGTTTGCGTAATATGTAATAATTGCAAATTATGTCAGCTCTGAAATCATATTTACAAAAGACGAATGTCTTAAAGTTGTTTTTGGTTAAACAATTTCTGAAAAAATGATGCGAACTCGGCACCGGAACACAGCTATCCCTACGGAGGGACTAGACACGAGATGCACATGTCTTCAATGTCGTGCACGCACCCGACAGGACGTAGTAGCCATCACATCTGCGTATCGCTTCCTTCCTTGGGGCAGGATCGGCTTCATGAGCGTTGTCTGGCGCTCTTGGTTACCAGTTGCCTAGACCCAGTAGCGGCTCTGGTTTACGGTTAGGTGAATACATATCTAAACTATGATAAGATATTATTCTTTCCAGTATTGTGAATTCTTTAGCCATGTTAATATTAACATTGCCATTACCTAATACTGAAGCAGAAATATAGGGTAGAGTGTGCATGCCTGTAAGCTCTCTCCGTGTTCCAAAACTGTACAACTCTACTTCTTTTTTGCCAATACCACTATCAAAACAAATATGTACACAATTTAATGTTAGAGTGCTGTATATATAATGAAGCGCTTTGAAGCGTATTTACACTTCTTCTGGCTTAGTTTTGACGCAATTAAAGTATATATAGTTAAGTCAAAATATTTTCGTTATATAAAAGGGCAGCTCTGTTGAAAAATAAAAAGGTAATAAACAAGTTCATCACTGTTGACCACATGATTTTGACCTTCTATTGGTGAAGCGTTACTCAATATTGGGAACATTTGCAAAATTTGAAAAGCTATGTACGTCCTCATTAGTGTATGCCAAAAATTACCAGTAACTGATATCTGATGAACAATACTTTGAAATTGTTAAAAATAACCTAATTGATATGCAACTATTATGATAATCATCATATATCAATAAAACTAAAATAAATTAAATTCAGATGCCACTAATTTCAGAACTGCGTTTTTTGTAAGACATTTAACACTTCANAATAAAACTAAAATAAATTAAATTCAGATGCCACTAATTTCAGAACTGCGTTTTTTGTAAGACATTTAACACTTCATTGGTTGCATATTAAAAAAGTTTGTATTTATTGATTGGGCTTCGCTTGCGTCCACTCATTAATATCAAGAATTGTGGCAGACAGTGATAAGACATTTATAAATACAAACTCGGTTTATCATTGTGAAAAACGAATTAAAAATTACTTCTAAAGGGTTCGCTAATGTGTGCTTAGCTGAACATCTAACAAAGATACGCTGCAAAGATTGTCAACTGTAACATTTTCACTCGCATCATATACCAGGTTATCAATTAATACCTAAAAACTTAATTAATATTCATTGTTTCACCTTCAGCTCAAAAATAAGCATAGAATATAGAATTATACTGCAACCTTCCTTGAAAAAAGTGATATCGTGACTAATGGAACACATTTTTAGCATACTATCCGAAGGAAAGAAATGCTTATGAGATCACTATCCTGTATGTGTATGTGTGTGTGGATGCGCGTGTGTCCTGCCCCCCTCCCCCCTNAGAAATGCTTATGAGATCACTATCCTGTATGTGTATGTGTGTGTGGATGCGCGTGTGTCCTGCCCCCCTCCCCCCTTTTTTTCCCAACCTTTTTCACTTTCAATTTTTGAACACGTGGACAGAATTTCACCAAACTCGGTTCATATAGTAAGGACGCCAGAATTTTATATTTTTCGACAACGCAGGCCTTTGCTTTCAAAATGGCGTCCATTTAAGTATTTTGGGTTATATGTCATATCTCGGGAATCATTACACCCATTTAAACCGAATGTTGTATTCTAACAGGGCTTCGTATAAGAATAAGATTTTGAAATGGATATTGTTTATGGTTCGCCAATTTGGAAGATAGCATTAAATGAAGAAAATACAGATTTATCATTATATGTCGAAAACTATCAAAGCTATTTCTTAACCAATTTGACATGCAAGAAATACTTTGACAGGCCAGGCAAACGTCAGTGATTGAACTTGAATAGTAATTATTTTCAAAATGGCGACTTTACAAACATTTAAAGTGTAATTGGTATATCTTCGACATCCTTTTACAAATTTCAAGCAAATTTTGAATGCTGAAAGTATATATTACAGACATCATATACGCTAAAATATAGTTACTTTTGTCATTCATTTGGTGAGATAGTACCACACGAATAAATAAAAATTTTATGTCATCTGTATAAACAAAGAACCGATTCCAACCAAATTTGGCAAACAAGTAGTACTGAGGCAGGTAATGTTAAATTCTATGTTTTAACTACATAAGAAACGTATTTTAAAAATGGCGGCTATCTAGTTATTTTATCTTAGAATGTTACATCGTCGAAACTAAGAAATCAATTCCAACATAACTACATTTGCTGGAAGAAGATATTACAACTATCAACTGTGTCTCCCACGGAGCATCTTTTGTCCGCTATTTTGTAAGATAGCACTACATGAATAAATAAATTCTATTGTCATACCTCCGGAAACAATAAACCGATTCCCACCAAATTTGGCACACAAATGGTACTGCGGAAGATAGTCTAAAATTGTATGTTTTAAGTATTTCAGACCCTTATTTTCAAAATGGCGGCCACATATGCATTACAACTTAAAATGCTATATTGTCATAACCATGTAATAAATTCCTACTTAACTCTTTATGCTGGCAGAAGATATTACTACTATAAAATGTATCTAAACCACGAATATTTTGTCCGCCATTTTGTAAGAAAGCAGCACATGAATAAATAAAATTTTTATGTAATTACTCGGGAAACAATTTACCTATTCCTATCAATTTTGACAAACAGGTAATACTTCGGCAGATGTTGTACAAATGTATGTTTTTAGTAATTGAGGCACTTATTTTCAAAATGGCGGACGCATAGTTATCTTAGCTTAAGTGCTATATCGTCGAGACGATGTTATTTATTTCAAATTATATTTAAATGATAGCAGTTAATATAACAACCATAAACTGTATCTACACAAAGCATATTTTATCCGCTATTTTGTAAGATAGCACAATATTAATTTATACCATTTTTGTCATTTCTTGGGAAAGAATTGACCGATTACTACCAAATTTGGAAAAAACCATTTCTACTGCAGCAGGTGGTGTAAAATGGTATGTTTAAAATTGGTGGATACATAAATATATTAGCGCACTATAATTTATTAATGAAACAAATTCCAACTTAACTTTGTATGCTGGCAGTATGAATTACAACAATCTAAATTGTTTATACAGAGCCTCATTTCTTTGCCATTTCGTAAGTTAGACCCACAAAAAAAATTAAATTTTATGTCATATCTCGGGAAACAATCAACCCATTCTTACCTAATAAAACGAAGAAGTTGTACTGGGGTAGGCCATAAAACTGTATATATTTTTTAATTGTGACATACTTATTTTCAGAAGGATGGCTATAAAATAATTTTAGATCAGAGTGATATATATAATAAACAATATAATGGATTTTATCTTAACGTTGTATACTGGTAGTATACAACCATCGTATGCGCTAGTACACAACATTTTTGTCCTTCATTTAGGAATATAATCACATGAAAAATACCTATGTTTTATGCCATAAATCAGGGACCAATCAACCGATTTTCACCAAATTCTTCACACATGTATTGCTATGGTAAGACATAAACTTACGTGTTTTGAGTAGCTCAGTCCCCTATTTTCAAAATGACAGCCCTGTAAAAATTTAAGGTTAGTAAATCCCCTCATTCGAAACATTAGACTCATTAAATTCGGAGTCTATGCTCGAATCCGACCTCCATAAAGCAGTTTATTGCACACTAGCGTATGGTACAAGGTTTTCTGGGTTTGAGTCCCGAGTAAGGCACGTGTGTATTTTTAATTGTCTGACTACTGTTGCATATGTTTATGGTTTCATCTTTAATTATATTGATTTCAACGAGACAATTCCTACCTATTAACACAGCTTTAAAGACATAATTTAAAAATGAATTGCACCCATTTTGTGTAAAGTGGGCTTATTAGTACTATCAGTAACTTCTTGTTGTTGTTGCGAAACTTCATATTTTGACATAAGTTGACAGTTTGTGAACACAATTCCTGAAACCATGCCAAGCAACAGCATCGGCAGCGACTGGAATTGGTGGTGGAGATAACCGTGTTGAGCGAGTAACTGAAGTGGCATGCTGAATTTATTTGGGGTATGTAATGCTAGCAAATAATAAAACATTCGTATTTCGTAAAAAAAGTTTTTGCTGAAAGGTTGCAGTACCTAAGTAATTCCGTGAGCAATTTTCGTTTGTAAAGATTCACTGCATATCATGTTAATAACTGTAGCGACGTCTCAGTAACCTCATGATGATATTAAATGACAACCATGTGTTACGGATCACAAGAAATATTTTCAAATGCTAATGTATTACAAATTAGTGGAATTATATGATACACTAGCACACATTAAATAAACGTACACAATAACACTACACTATGAACCATGCCATTCCAAGAAAATTAATGCCAAGTAACTAAAAATTTTACTTCATTTCTGCATTACTAGTAATAAAGTATTATTGCATAATCCTTTTCTGCGTTAAAGTAAATTTACTTTTTCTCTAGTACTTAACGCCTTTATATTTTGGAGGTTTTCTCCACTTGTATTTGTGTGGGTGGAGGATAAAAATTTAAATATAAAGATTAACTGGAATAATAAGTGTTTTAACATTAATTTATTATTGAAATTATATGGGAGTAACTCAGGATAGAAAGCAAAATATATAAGCATGCTTTTGTTAGCTGCCTATTTTTGGCTTGTATAGAGTGTGAGGTGAACTGACCTTGAGTGCCTCCTCGTGCGAGATGCCGGAGAAAGGGGTGCCGNCATAAGCTTGCTTTTGTTAGCTGCCTATTTTTTGGCTTGTATAGAGTGTGAGGTGAACTGACCTTGAGTGCCTCCTCGTGCGAGATGCCGGAGAAAGGGGTGCCGTTCACCTCCAAGATGGTGTCTCCAGGTCGCAGTCCCACCCTCTCGGCTACGCTGCCTTCCTCCACCCGGGAGATGTACACTCCCACTCCTGCAACACAACCTCTACACTGCAACAAGGCTGCGTCACGACCCTCTCATACACACTACTTTAATACAGCTGTACCATATACATCACAGCACTGTTTTCCTCACTACTTTGAGAGGTAATGGAGCCTTCACTTCCATACTTCTCTGTGGTGTATGTACCACTACCTCCTCTTCAACACTGCTAAATATCATGATCCACTGAGCCACTGAGATGGTTTTGGGAATGAACAACGGACGTTAGATTGTTCTTAGTATGCGTAAAACCCTTTCTACATTAATCTAAAGCTTTGATTTGATTTATAATTTTTATATCACCTTGTCTTCACATGCAAATTTAAAATGTGTTATGATTTGTATCAAAACTGTGTCGTGTGACGGTTTAGGAATTTTAGAGCGACGCTGGCCCACAACC
>NQII01002961.1:188690-238936 GCA_002778355.1 Clitarchus hookeri
AATCTAAACTGGAACCATGCTTATATAGCAAAGTTGTAAATGGTTGTAAGACAATGGTCACTCTTTATGTCGATGATTTCTTTGTTTTTTCGAACGGTAAAAAATAAATATTACAGTTAAAAGAGATATTGAAATGTCAGTTTAAAATAAAATATTTAGGACAAGTAAAGCGTTGTCTAGGTATGGATGATAAAATTGATAAGAGTAATAACGTAATTACTTTAAGCCAAGAAAATTATATCGATCAACTTTTGCACAAGTTTGATATGATTGATTGTAAAACTGTTAAGACTCCTATGGAGGCTAAATTGAATGTTACTAAATGTGAAAATGCTCATAACCAGAATCCATATCAACAACTTATAGGTAGTTTGATGTATCTGGCAATCCTTACAAGACCGGATATATCTTATGCAGTAGGATATTTGAGTCAGTTCAATAATTGTCATGGTGAAGAGCATTGGTCATATGTAAAGAGGATACTTAAATATTTAAAACATACAAGAACTTTTGGTTTAAAATATAGTAACAATAAAGATTTTGATGTTAAAAGTTTTGTTGATGCCAACTGGGCTAATGATACTATGGACAGAAAGTCATATACAGGATTTTGTTTTATGTTATAAGGTTGTGTCATCTCTTGGGAATGTAAAAAACAGAAGTCAATAGCTTATCTATCACAGAAGCTGAATATATAGCCACTTCAGAAGCTTGTAAAGAGGCAGTATATCTTAGAAACTTGCAATATGAGATTACAGAGAAAATGTATACAATCACTATATGTAATGATAATAAGAGTGTACAGAAGTCGTCGGCAAATCCTATTTTTCACAATAAAACCAAGCACATTGATGTCAGATNACTATATGTAATGGTAATAAGAGTGTACAGAAGTCGTCGGCAAATCCTATTTTTCACAATAAAACCAAGCACATTGATGTCAGATACCACTTTTGCAGAAACATGATATCGAATAAAATTGTGCATATTCAATATTTTCCAACAGCTGGTATGCCAGCGGATATGCTAACAAAGAGTTAAAATTCAGTAAAACATTATAGATTTATAATACTTTTGGGAATTGAAAGTGTGTAATATTTTGATAAGTNGCCAACAGCTGATATGCCAGCGGATATGCTAACCAAGAGTTTTAATTCAGTAAAACATTATAGATTTATAAACCTTTTGGGAATTGAAAGTGTGTAATATTTTGATAATTGGGGGTGTTATGATTTGTATCAAAACTGTAACAACTAGCGCCACCTATTGTTTTCTCTATGTCATACTATTGTTTTCTGTATGTCTTTTGTAATAAAGTTATGGTCGTTCAGTCGCCATTGAATCGCGGTACGCAGTGTTTCATTTCGCTAATCATTACAAAATGAGATACCATTTTGTGATTAGAAATGAAGAATTTTTCCTATCTAAGTCATTTTAGTCTATTTGAGTTAATAGGCTTCCCTAGTCAATGCTGCATCACAAAGCTCAACATTTGCAATCATAGAAAAATTTTACACGTTATCAAAAACATCTTGAGTACAAGTGATAAGAAACTTCGTTATAAGCCTTCGTGGAATTTACACGTGCGCTAGCTAAGACTGTGAAACAAAGAACAAATTGCATTACCACATGGAAAACAGCTTGCTTTGAGTCCACCCCGGGTTAAGTCAATTCATGCAAAAATGCTTAAGGAAAATATTTTCAGTTTTGATTCAGTAGTGTCACTTTAACTTAGTCAAACAATATCCCGTTTACACCAGTAGTCTACACAAAAGACACTTAAACGTTAGAAAAAGAGCCCAATGATGAAAGACTACGCAAGATGTGCCGAACTGTAAAAGTTTTTACTTTTAGTGTATTGCTGTTGGCAAATAATTCTAACACATTTATATTTGGACTGTAAATCACCCTAGTGTTAATTAAATTGTATGGGCTTCATTCTCGCTGAAGCGCAAATTTTCAATAACACAAGAGAATTTGTCACCTTAGGAAGCTTGTGATTCAGCGAGTTAAAACGTAACCAAAGAAAAAAATCAGTTTTTGCGTAACCGAAAGATTTTATGTATAATTTCTTTAAAACAGTGTTTTATTTGTAGACGTTATAAGTAATAGAACTTTTAACAAACGAATTTTTCTTCAGTTGCTTTGCTGATGTACTTATTGTAATAATCCAGAGACATAATGTTGTATTTGTCTACAAAAATTTGCCTGTTACAACAATAGAATAATATAAGCTACCATGTATTCCCGTTATCTGTTTAAATAGATAGATAATGGTAAGTACTTATAATAAATTTGGTAAAACAGTTATTTATATTACAACATTTTCTTCTGTATGATTGTGCACGTGTTCTGAATTATAATGCAGCATGACCGATAAAATCAACTAGTAAATTTCTGTAGGGGATTAGTAAGTTTTACGTCCTGGCAAAAGTAAAACATGGCATGAAATTTAAATACTTTAAAAGAATAAATTTTACTTTATGAAAAAAAGTATTACTCACAGCCTCTATAATTAGTTTATCATAAATATACACCAATAAATGTCAGGCCTTAAAAAGTCCTAACGTTAACATAAAATGTAATTCAAAACTGAATTCCCAGGTATATACCACCGTTCTGTGAATAAGTAATTGCTACTATTACCTTTCGCAAACGCAGTGGTGCGCCACATCTGGCTTGCGTTTTAATCATCAACGCGTCCCTTTAATTCCACAAAAGACGTTCTACAACGTAATGAACAGAGGATTCCAAAATGAGGCGTGCATAATAATTCAATTAACAAATGCCTTTCTAACTCCGGAATTTTCTTATGCAATTATAACCCCAGTTATAAGACTAGTTCCATTTCATTTTGTGTTCCTTGTCATAATTAATCACATATTTTGTATTAAAGAAATCAAATTACTTATATTCCGGGGAAATAGCGATGGCACAAAACATAAAATACATAACTGAAAAAGTATCAATTGTGTGTAATAACAATAATTATATAACTAAACTGGCATGGAATACTGCACAGACGCAATATAAAAAAGTATCAATTGTGTGTAATAACAATAATTATAAAACTAAACTGGCATGGAATACTGCACAGACGCAATATAAAAAAGTATCAATTGTGTGTAATAACAATAATTATATAACTAAACTGGTATGGAATACTGCACAGACGCAATATAAAAAAGTATCAATTGTGTGTAATAACAATAATTATAAAACTAAACTGGTATGGAATACTGCACAGACGCAATATAAAAAAGTATCAATTGTGTGTAATAACAATAATTATATAACTAAACTGGCATGGAATACTGCACAGACGCAATATAAAAAAGTGTTCTTGTTATAATGCAGCGTTTACAGTATCATTATTGTCGATGCAGGTAACAGTTTCTTTATGAATAACATAAAATTGTAGGATTTGCCATGCCCTGAATATAAATCGTAAATATGACGGACAGAATCTCCTTCACAACCACTCCTGCAGGTACGACTTGTGGCTATTTAAGCCTTATTCTTTAAATCTTCCCTATAATCCTCATTTGGTCTCAGTCTTCCAACTTTACCCTTTTTTCACACATCTTTTCTTCATGAGAATAAGTGTTTTTCTTTTTTTCTTTTGAAACCTTGCCCTTTTTTATTTTGTAAGCTACCGTTTCACATCATTAAAAAATTTACAGTATTTTTCACTGACAAGACCGGTAGTTTAAGCACGCTGACTGTCCAAACAGCGATTAAAGAACTGTTTTTCTGTCCACGGCTTCGATAAGTATTGATTTTATGATCTCCTTGTTACAACGTACCTTCTTAATCAAGTCCAGGTTATCGTGAGCGTTTCTGGTTATCACACTTGGTATGTTCCGTCGGAAGGTCTAGCAGTTATATTTCCACAAGAGGCCGGCGTCAAATGCACATTCCGGAGGGGAGAATAACCACCCAGATCATTCCAGGAACTGTGCACTGAAGTGCTCCCAACGCCGCAGCCATTCAAATACCACTTACCCTCTAATGTTGACAGAACTAGACCGCGATGTGCCCTTAGGCACTTGGATTTCTTCCAGCTGGGGAAAAAAATGCTGCTTTAGTCAACCACGCAGTCAATAGGAACCCAACCTCCACCGGCGCGATTCAGTGCCGCTAAGCATTTCAATTTCTCTAAGAGATACATGCCCAGCCTAGTATAAACTTGAATTATGTTATTTCATCTTTACCATATAGACCGGTGGATAGTGAGGAAGATACGTATCTGTAGCGTCCAAAAATAGGAAGGTCTCACATCAAAAGCAGCACTTGGCATGCCAATGGCAACAGAGGTCTGGTTCGTACAGTGTGTCTCCTTGAACGTAGATGCTGAACAGCCAGGCTAATGAAATTCATTAAGCTTGTAGTCTGCTTCTTAGGCAGATCTTGAGCACCAGTAAACAAGTACTAACGGCAAGAGGTCAAATTTGATTTTAAAAATTAATCATTTTAAAAAACTCATCTGAAGAAATCTTTATATTCTCTATTTTTTTAAAACTTGCGAATGTACATATTGCTCCAAAATATTAAGGAAATGTAGTTTAAAACCGATAATAAATTCCATCTCCATCCTGTACAAATGGCTGTCGATAATTTAAAATTAATAGAAAAATATAACTTAAAATTAAAATTCACTGTCTGTCGTCTGTCACGCATANGGCTGTCGATAATTTAAAATTAATAGAAAAATATAACTTAAAATTAAAATTCACTGTCTGTCGTCTGTCACGCATACAGTACTGAGCTTCCACATGTGGGTTTATCGAAGGTGTCCATATTGTGTTGTGTATCTAGCTGTGATAACGTACGGGAACACTTAGAATGGTGTGGTGACAAATTCTTGATGTCGTGACTATTGCGATCTCTATGTAGACCATAGATTTGGTGCATCATTCCCTAAAACTGTTCGGACAGCCACCCATCACAAAATTGCTTGACGCAAGGGAACAGTTCAGCCGTACTCCAATTCAGGCGTTCAAAAAAGCCAAGATATAATGTGAAAAATATCACACACTTTCTCAATAATATTCATTAATTATTTTACTGTAGCATAAGGTTTACAGGATTGTCATTGGTCGTAGGTGTTTAGATCACAAACTGATGATGGTCTGAGAACCACCGAAGTCGTTGTCTTAGAAAATTAACACCTATTAGATAGACAAATGGCCAGGAATAGATTGTAATAAGTATTTTCCGTGGACCTTGGTATTTCTACGTAACAGTGAAAATTACAGTAAATTCAAAGTTACTTCCAACTTTCCTGAAACCCTGCAATAGTTCTACTATAGTTCTAGAAAATGGCATCAAAAGGACAATTGACTGTATTCGTACACTCTCAGTTTAGTAAAATGTTGAATGAGAACTCTTTCTTATTACGCATTACCAACAAACCTATTTTCTCCCTGTTTTTTATTNATTACGCATTACCAACAAACCTATTTTCTCCCTGTTTTTTATTAATTATATTATAAATTAAAGATGATAATTTATGGATAAAATATAAGTAAAAGTTTAGTTTAACTAAAAGTATGATAACTTTATGTTAACAGAAGTGTAAAACGTTTGAGATACGTGACACATCTAGGAAACCACCAAACAAGTCAGTCATACATGGGGTGACTTTTCAAAAGTTTGATTCAAATAGTGCGAACTGTGAAGGTGCAGTGGATAGACTAAAGTCATTGTGCGATAAGTTTCCAATGTGAACACCGAAATTAATAATAGTTTTTAATTTACGCGGAAGCTAGTATTTGTTGTGCAACGAACGGTGAGTGAAAACGGTATCGGTGAAGCAAGAGGAAATACGGACGTTCTTTTCTTAACGAAGGCCAATTTTTAAAAAAGGCACAATTCATGAGGGAAGGAGCGGGGTCCGTATTGCTGCTAACCGGCTGGGCGCCGCCGCTTATCTCACCGTATGCGAGAGAGTTCGATCCAGCGGGGGTCCTCCAGCCGACTGGAAAATTAACTCCGCCTTCGCAGGTCTCACTCCGGCCCTCCCAGACTGCAGAGGAAGCGAGACACCCTTCTTCTACAGCCTCTATCTCACTTAGCATTCCCGTTCAAAACTCCATCATCGTTACATCATACACATCATAATGACAGGCATCAGAGCAATCACAAAGTAACCTGCAGTGTACCATCTAGCGGCAGTAGGCTTACGATTTACAAAAGAGGTCTGCTCTTTTAGTTTCCACAATACGCAGAAAAGCTAGGTTTTTAAAAAAAATTCGTGAAATTACGAAAAAGTACGCAAAAAATCTTTTTCATTGAGGAAATAATTATTTTTTACTCCATAATGACATATATTTAATTTGAAACAACTTTATGTGAATTCACTGAACGTTCCGTAATACTATACATTTTTTTTAAATTATATATATTTACGGTTTTTGGTTCGTGTTCATTTCCTGCCTATTAATAGAAAGTTTTATCATTTATTTCTGGTTTTTGTACACATATAAAATAAAGTGTAAGAAAGTTACCAGAAATAATAATAAAAAATTCTTATCTACAAAAATAATAAAGATCTTCAGCAGAGTGAATGTCCAGTGTGTAAACCTAAAAAATCAATTTTCTAAAAAGAATAGAAAAGAAATTGTATAAACAAACATGAAATAAAGTTTTTAGAAGAAAAGTTATTGCATTTGCAATTAATGAATTATGGCAAGCTGATTTGCTGAAATCGATTCTAAAAATTAAAAATATATTTGAATAAATAAAGGATAAAATATATTTAAACTAATATTGATCGTTTCTTAATAATGGTTTCGCTCTTCCAGTTAAAGATAAAGCTAGGGAAAAAATTATAAAAGCTTTTGAATCAATTTTCAAAAATCGAAAACCAAATAATTAACAAACTGATAATGGCAAAAATGTTATCATAACACATTTAGATAATTAATTAAACATATATTATAAATCATGATTCACCGTACTCGGAGATCTCAAAGCTATTTATCTTGAAAGATTTAATAAAACTTAAAAAAAAATGAGGATGTGGAAAAACTTTGCTTGGAAGGGAAATTTTGGGTAGAAATGTTGTTACTTGACAAAATAATATTATAATGGAGAACATTCAACAATAAAATTAAACCGAAAGAATATAATAAAGCTAAAGAATGAGTTTTAAAAAATTCAGAGAATAAACTTTTATTTGTTACACCTAAGCATAAAATTGGTAATGTCAGAATAACCAAAATTTTAAGAATTATTTAAAATTGTTTATAAAGCTAATTAGTAAACAGAATAATTATAAATGTATACATTTTTAAAGTATGATATACCAACTTATATTTCAAAAGGTGAAGAAATAAAAGAAAATTATTTTGAATTCGAATTTAAAAGACTAATTATTCTAATTGATAATTGGGTGAAAAATATTTAAGGTTAGAAGACAAACAAATTTATGTTAAATGGNCTAATTATTCTAATTGATAATTGGGTGAAAAATATTTAAGGTTAGAAGACAAACAAATTTATGTTAAATGGCTTGGATTCGATAGCTCTCATATTTCTTGGATTAATAAAAAATTATGTTTTATAAAATTGTTATTATATTTCAAAGACATTTCATTTAAAAATAATAAACACAGGCNTAGGCTTACGATTTACAAAAGAGGTCTGCTCTTTTAGTTTCCACAATACGCAGAAAAGCTAGGTTTTTAAAAAAATTTCGTGAAATTACGAAAAAGTACGCAAAAAATCTTTTTCATTGAGGAAATAATTATTTTTTACTCCATAATGACATATATTTAATTTGAAACAACTTTATGTGAATTCACTGAACGTTCCGTAATACTATACATTTTTTTTAAATTATATATATTTACGGTTTTTGGTTCGTGTTCATTTCCTGCCTATTAATAGAAAGTTTTATCATTTATTTCTGGTTTTTGTACACATATAAAATAAAGTGTAAGAAAGTTACCAGAAATAATAATAAAAAATTCTTATCTACAAAAATAATAAAGATCTTCAGCAGAGTGAATGTCCAGTGTGTAAATCTAAAAAATCAATTTTCTAAAAAGAATAGAAAAGAAATTGTATAAACAAACATGAAATAAAGTTTTTAGAAGAAAAGTTATTGCATTTGCAATTAATGAATTATGGCAAGCTGATTTGCTGAAATCGATTCTAAAAATTTAAAATATATTTGAATAAATAAAGGATAAAATATATTTAAACTAATATTGATCGTTTCTTAATAATGGTTTCGCTCTTCCAGTTAAAGATAAAGCTAGGGAAAAAATTATAAAAGCTTTTGAATCAATTTTCAAAAATCGAAAACCAAATAATTATCAAACTGATAATGGCAAAAATGTTATCATAACACATTTAGATAATTAATTAAACATATATTATAAATCATTATTCACCATACTCGTAGATCTCAAAGCTATTTATCTTGAAAGATTTAATAAAACTTAAAAAAAAATGAGGATGTGGAAAAACTTTGCTTGGAAGGGAAATTTTGGGTAGAAATGTTGTTACTTGACAAAATAATATTATAATGGAGAACATTCAACAATAAAATTAAACCGAAAGAATATAATAAAGCTAAAGAATGAGTTTTAAAAAATTCAGAGAATAAACTTTTATTTGTTACACCTAAGCATAAAATTGGTAATGTCAGAATAACCAAAATTTTAAGAATTATTTCAAATTGTTTATAAAGCTAATTAGTAAACAGAATAATTATAAATGTATACATTTTTAAAGTATGATATACCAACTTATATTTCAAAGGGTGAAGAAATAAAAGAAAATTATTTTGAATTCGAATTTAAAAGACTAATTATTCTAATTGATAATTGGGTGAAAAATATTTAAGGTTAGAAGACAAACAAATTTATGTTAAATGGCTTGAATTCGATAGCTCTCATATTTCTTGAATTAATAAAAAATTATGTTTTATAAAATTGTTATTATATTTCAAAGACATTTCATTTAAAAATAATAAACACAGGCAGGTAAAAAGTAAAAAAGTAGTTAGAGAAAAATCTGTCTATATAAGGGCTATATAAAATAGTATAATATATAACTATTACACAATAATTATAAATACTTTTTAAAATTTTAATTTAAAAGTTATAATTTGTATATTTTTTATTTAAAAATATAATAACTGTTTAATGATAATATATTTAATATTATGACATATTGATGAAAAAATTCTAAATAAACAACAATATTAAAAATACGGGGTAGAAAAAGCAGAAAATCTATAATAAATTGAAAAAAAATTTCTAGAAATAATTATATATTTATATTAAAATTCTTTAAACATGATAATTATTTGTTTTTAGAGTATCTCATTTCAGTAACTTTTTTTTTTATATATCTATAAACGAAACACAATGTAATTTTTATTGTGATATTTTATTGAATTGCTGTTCTATTTCTATCTCCTACGTTTATACATTTCCTACCTAGTATTTTTTAGTATTTTTGAATTTTTTATTATTTGTATTTAAAAATAACTTTTATAAGACTAAAATTAATATAAAATCTTGTTTTATATAAATGGAACAAAGAACAGGAATGTAGCGGGTTTCTTATAATTTCAGTAGATTTTGATAGACATTGTGACCAACCTACACAGCATGTAAACAGTAATCGACCTTATTTGCAAAGTATTGTGTCAGCTGATGGTTGTTACGGTAAGTATGTTATTACATTGGCAAACTTTGTGATGTTTATAAAGAAAAATCCTACTAGGCANTAAGACTAAAATTAATATAAAATCTTGTTTTATATAAATGGAACAAAGAACAGGAATGTAGCGGGTTTCTTATAACTTCAGTAGATTTTGATAGACATTGTGACCAACCTACACAGCATGTAAACAGTAATCGACCTTATTTGCAAAGTATTGTGTCAGCTGATGGTTGTTACGGTAAGTATGTTATTACATTGGCAAACTTTGTGATGTTTATAAAGAAAAATCCTACTAGGCATTAAAAAATGATAACTTAGAACTTTAACGGTAATCACATAATTTAATGTTTAAATTATACTCTTATAATTATGTACAAGTTTTTTAGCTTTAGAGCATGGGCTAGTGTGCATACATTACGATTATGTGAAATACCTCCCCCCCCCCTGGGGGTGCTTTTTAGCTCTCTTTTGTCACGATTCTGTGGTGGTGGTGTTGGAATATTAATCTGCAGTTAATTAGTTTTGTTTTTGCATATTTCATTAAATGTAGTTCGCTGTAGGTGCTTTTTAGAACAATTTCCTTAGTGAAATGAAATATCGACACATGTCTGCCGCTTCGTTAAATCGTTCCTTGTGTGCTTTGCTCTGTTCTTTTCCTTAGCCATCGTGAAGCGCGAGCGACAATATATTTACGTTCTGATGTTTAAATTTGTTTGCTTCAAGAAACAGCTTAAACGTTATGTCAATTTAATAAGTCAGTAAATAAATTCTTATGCATCAGTGGCCGACAAAGATGATTTTGGTGGAAAAAAACTCGTCCAAGGATCGCTACATGTTTAGGAATTACAAAGTGAACAGTAAGTTTGAGTGTTTTGTAAATATTGTTTTTCAAAACTATTTATTTAATATTCATAATGTACGTGACCTTAAAAGCACCTTTTTATATCCTTGTACATTTTTTCATCCAACGATTTTGATGTGTAAAGTTAAATTTGCTGAAAAAGTTTATATTGTGCATTTCTCACATCAGTATAAACAGCAAGATATACAGGATGATTCGCAGCACCCGTATCACCCATTGTTCTCAGAAACAACACGACACCGGGGGTTCGCGAAAATTTATGATAACTATACCCTGCATTAAGCATCGATTGGTAGTAATCCCATTCCCTCGAACATACCTTGGGTAGGGATGTCGGAAGTGGACTTGAAATTGCAAATGAGAATGTGGGTTGTATAAGGTATCTTTGGATAGATCTTCTAAAGGTAAACAACATTAACTAAGACTCATTTTTCTGGTGTGCATAGTCTACGCACAGTAGAAGTAATCATCTAAGCATATAGTTTGTGACATACGTAGTTTACGTACAATGACAATTGATCGCAAACTTGTTTTTTTTTTACTACAATCAAAAGAAAATTAACAAAACATGTTGTTTTTCTGGAGTGTATGCCTAGTTTACGTGCAATCAAAAGGATGTCGGGGGTACTGTAAATACCGGTATGGTGTGAGAGAACTACCATTAACTGGGAACTGGAAACACTCATTCGCGCATAGCACTCTTCATAAGTATTCTAAATGTCTACCCACCTCTATAAGACACGACTCTGCTCTCCGTCTTACATTCGCGGATGCTCGGCGGACCTCAGCACTGGTGAGAGATCCACATGCTGCTCTGATTCAGTCTTTCATGCAACGTAAAACGAATGACTATATGAATGAACAAACTTTCGATTGTCAATTAATTCGCATGCAAAACCTGCAGTTCCTATTAGTGGTAGATGGCTTATCTGCTTGCTGCTTAGTGCTGCCTTACTCTCCGCTTTTGTTCGGAAACAGTCTAATAATAACAGTTAGGTTTATCCACTTATTATTGGTTGTGCGTAAAAATATGCAAGTCAGATACACAATGTGCGCAATCGCAGTGTTTCCTGTTGGAGTCTGAGACTCGCTTTGATACTAGCAGTGACCTGTGTGCCTTACTGTATGGACTCGTGCAGTAGGCATTAGACTGTTTCCGAGCAAAAGCGGAGAATAATGCAGCACTACGCAGCACGCAGATCGCCATCTTCCACTTACAGGAACTGCAGATTTTGCATGCAAGTTAACTGACAGTCGAAAGTTCGTTCATTTAGACAGTTATTCTATTTACATTGTAACCATTAATCGTGTGTGTTGTTTCAGTGTCAGACATTGTCTGTCTGTGGTGTTGCTTTCTGAATGGAATGCCGTTTACAAGCTAAGAAGCATTTGTCATGCTGATGATACTAGGAGAATGTAGTCGGAACTGCAGAGCTGCTGCCCGTTTATACGCAGAGAGATAACCACAGCGCGTCCATCACTCGTACAATGTCTTACAGCATCTTGCATGTAGCATGCGCACAACCGGGCTAGTCCAACCGACACGCAACAAACGTCGTCGCATCAGATGACCTGTGAGAGACGAGAGGGCTGTTAATATACTTGCTTCCATGGTAGTTAATCCTCTTGATTCTACACGGAGGATTGCCTGCGACTCAGGATTGTCTCAAAGTACAACATGGAGAATACTCGCTGATCATCGTTTACATCCGTGCCTTGAACAGCTGCATCAAGAACTTCGGAATGACATTCTCAAGCGCATTTATTTCTGCAACTGGTACCTGAGCAAGGACCGTGCTTTCCATAGCAGAATTTTGTGGACTGATGAGGCCACATTCAAGAGTAATGGTAACTTAAACATAAGTAATGCCCATTACTGGTCTGAAGTCAACCCACATTGGCTCTGTAAAGTGGATAACCAGCATGTGTGAAGCCGAACACTGTGGCTTCAACAGGATGGCTGTCCTGCTAACTTTCCACGCAGAGTTCGGCTAGTTGCTGGCATGTTATTCCCCAGACGGTGGATTGGACGAATGGGTCCTCTAGCTTGGCCACCACGTTCTCCAGACTTGACCCCGAATTACTTCTTTTTGTGGGGGGGGGGAGAATTAAAGACATCGTCTACTGCGTGCGTCCAACAACGAGGGAAGAAATGAAAGACAGAATCAGGGCAGCATGTAGATCTCTCAGCTGTGCTGAAATCCGCCGAGCAAACGCGAACGTAAGAAAAGCTGAGTCATGTCTGATACAGGATGGTCGATATTTCGAACACTTATGAAGAGTGATGTGTGCGAATGAGTGTTCCCATTTCCCATTTCACAGTTGTTCTCTCACACCATACCGGTATTTACAGTTCACCCAACGCCCTTTAGATTGTACGTAAACTAAGTATGCACGCCATAAAAACAAGTTTCGTTGATTTCCTTTTGTTTGCAGTAAGAATAGCAATAGTTTTTATTCATTTTCAATGTGCGTAAACTACGCACCTCACAAACCACATGCTTACATGATTTATTTTATTGTGCGTAAACTATGTACGCCAGAAAACATCTGTCTTAGTAAATGTTGTTTCCTTCTAGACTATCTATCCAACGATACCATATTCTACCCCTGTTCCCATTTGCAATTTCAAACCTCACCCCCCGTATCAAACCTACGTTATGTTCGAGGGAATGGAATTACTACCAATCGATGATTCATATAGGGTATAGTTATCACAATTTTTTACCGGAGGTTTTTAATTCACATGGCCTAAATAAATCCCTTTTTCATGTAGTTCATTGTATAAACAATCTAATGATTTTTACATGAGAGTTTAATTTCACTGGCAATGTTTTATGTGCATTTCTGGCATCGGTACGAACAGCGACATATTTATCGCGCTTTGTTCTTCTGATGAAGTTACAACTTTCTTTTTATAGTCACTTGAACGTTATTTCCGTACTATGCAAATTTTTCAATGCATCATCAATATAATTTACGTTTTAAATTGTTACTTATAATAAAAGGCGCAAAACAATTCCTCTCGCGAAAGATAAAACACTAAGAGTTCCCCGCCTCAACAATAAAATAAGCAGAACTCTAACTAATATATTACTTGAGCATAACAAAAATAAAATTGGTGGGAATGGCTACCAGCTATAGTAGCCTTAGTACTGGAGTGAACTTGTCAATCTTTCAGTGCGTGCCAATGGATTCGTAGAGTTTGGTTAAAAACATAAATTTCTTCACTGACATCACTGACAGCAGCTGTGGCGGAGGGATACATTATGACTGCATTACATTTTGTGAACTATAAAAAGTTACTGAAATTAAATGAAACATTAATTTATTTGTTAACGAAAATATTTTCTTAAATATTAAATCAGTAAATAAAAATATTATGATTTGGGAAGACTTAAAATTTGAATCTTGTTTGGATTCAATTGATGAATTTAAAATTTCAATCCACCAACCAATACTTCAAATATTCACAAATTTGAGTTTAAATTTATTTAGCTCAGTAATCATTGGACTTTTAAATGTCTTGAAAAAAGTAAATAATATGAAAGATTTAGTATTTGAGATTAATTTTAATTTTATTTTATCTATTAAATTTCATTTAGTATAAATGGAACATATGAAAAAAAAGCAGCTCTATAATTTTATTTCACTATACTGCATCCCAACAATAATGTTAGAAAATATTTTGGTAAATTACCTAAAGATTCAGTAGAAATTTATTTAAGATTTTTTCCCCCATTTTTGTCTGATTACTTTTAAAGTTTACAGTATGGATTTATTTGTTTTATATTATTTAATTTTTTTTGTATTGGCTCAAGTAAGCATTTTTTTATATATTCGATAACCCGTTTTATTTAATTATTTCAATAGTTATTACTTGTACTATTTATTTATCTTCCAAATCATCATATATTTCAGAAACTATTTCTGATCATTTATGTAGTAATAAATTATGTTACAATATTAATACATTTTTCAGTTTTATTTCATTGCCATATTTTGGTGTTAATGTATGTTAAAAATGGTTCAATAGTAGTATATATATTATTTGTCTTGTCATTAATTAGATCCAGAGCATTATGGTTTTGTTTACAAATCAATTTGATAATAACAACTAAACCTTCGATGCATATTTTGAGACACTTCTTTTTCTGCTTTAACTTTAAATGGTTTTAAATACACTGAATTTGTTTTCCCATAGCTCTATAATTGTGGCATTCATAATGACGAACATAAAACATTCCATCTTCTTTAGCTCTGCCAGTATTATAAGTAGATAATATTATTATAAAAAAAATTTTCAATGCCCCATATTTTAATATATTTTTTTCATATTTGTGTTTAGTTGTAGCAATGTTAAAAATATCATATTTTTAATGGCAGTTTTTAATTTTACTGCCATGAATTTTTCTTTTTGTAGTTCTTTTTCTTTCATTTTTATTTCTTCTTAAATTTTGAGTTTGTTATTAATTCTATAGCTAGTTGTCATTTAAATTTTGTAACTGGTTTTTTGTTTATCATATTTTAAAGTGCTATATTATAATATTTTATTTCCTTGTCTACTTTTGTGTTTAAATGCAGAATCAAATATTTAAATTCGTAACATTAAGTGAAATCCATGTTTTTTATTTAAATTATTTGGTATTATTTTTTTAATTTTATGTCTAATATATACATATTTTGAAGTTAATGAATTATAAAATTTTATTTCAATAAAATCTTAATTGTAATTATTAAAAGGTCTTATTGAATTTTACACAACTTTCTTAATATTTGAGATAGACACAAATATTTTTAGTTATCAAAATATTTTTCTCATTGTATCACAACATCTTAAATTCGAAGGGCCAAAATACCTTGTTTTGGTTTTTGAGATCGATATCACTATTTATAATTTAAAAATTATTTAAAAATTTAAAAACTTTTTTTATTAAAATTTAAAATTATAAGATGCACTTTCAAAAATTCAACATTTTGTATTTTTAAAGATTTTATAAACTTTAAAACCCTGTCTAAAGATCCTCATTCCAAAATTCAGTCTCTTACAATAATTATTTTCAATCAGTGGGAAATATTACATGTGATTTACAAGAGAACTGGAGTTTTTTTCCTCTAAAGAATGTGATAGAAATATAAAATTCAAAATAGAGATCTCCTTGACAGAAATGTACTGAATTAAAATAAATAGCAAAAAAAATTTCATAATAAAGAGTTATTAGTTTAAAATAAAACAAGAAATTATACAAACTATTGTAATGGTTCAAAATAACCATCCTGATATAAAAATGAGAACTTATCCCGAATACACAGAATTTGAAGCATTAAATTTAAAACAACTTAAAGCTATTGGAAAAATTATGTTTGTAAAATATTATAATTTAACCGATCTGATTTGATAAAACTGACAGTGAATTATAAATTTATATGTAAAAAATTAGTTGAAGAAATTTTAGAAGCTATGAAAGTTTAAGAGTTGAAACTAATTGGTGGGGGTTTAAAAAATCAAAAGTTATTCTTATATAAAAAAATTAAGAATTTGAATTATATAATTCAACTTATTTACAATGAACAGGGGAGAGTGAAGAGAATTGAACAATTTAATATTGATATTGATAATTTAAGAAAATTTGTATTCTAAAATCGTTGTCGAATAAAATTGAAAATATGGTACACTTTCCAAAATTCAACTTTTTTTATATTTATTAAGTTTTCGTGGAGTTATTTTGTCAGAATATTCAACTGCATTTCGAACACAATAATAATTATTATTCGTATTTTCATTTTTATAATTTATTTATTTAAAAGTTATTGTCTTTCCTTTCTTTTTGTCTCTTAAAATCACGTGGGATATATGAATACAAATTTTAAATTTTTATTAAACCTACCTGTAAATTCAAATTAATTAAGAGTTATAAAATTTATTTTTATCTTTAAAAGTCAAAGACAAAAATAAAAATATTTGTGAAAATATAATTTTATCCATTAGTTTCTATCGCTCTTTTATATGTTAAAAAATATTCTTGTTATCATTTAAAAGTGTTGATTATTCTTTACCGCCAATAATTTTTGTAAATCTATTAGGCAATTAAATAATACAATTATCATTTAAAACACAGGAGATTTCCTTATAAATTGTGTCAATGATTTTAAAATCTGATGTTTAATTTTTTTATTTACATCTAACTCTTTTAGGTTTTTTAACTCAAGACAGTTATTTAGCATGTTGAGCATTGGATCAAACTTAGTTTATCCCTAGCATAATTTATAATATATTTTTAAAAATGTAATTTTCTACACAATTTTAAATAACACTTTTTATAAATTAAAAATGTAAGAATAAAAAATGTCAAAAATGTAATGAAAGAAAAGATATCCATTACTTTCTCCTACTAAGAAAAAGATAAACACAATAATAAGAATTGTATAAATCAATTTAATAAAAAAAGTATAAAACTAATTTAAAAAGTTCGGAATCAAAAAATTGAAAAAATACTTTGTTATGAATGTGGTAAATGTGTTTGTAAGTCACATTTTTAAAAATAAATTTTTTTTTAAATCACACGATAAAATGCAAATGAATACTTAAATAGAAAGTAAACAATGTGAAGAAATAAAATATATCAATTTACTTTCTCCTTATCTAATTAAACAATATAAAAAATCTTATTTATGTAGATAATGTACNGTGATAGAAATATAAAATTCAAAATAGAGATCTCCTTGACAGAAATGTACTGAATTAAAATAAATAGCAAAAAAATTAAAATAATAAAGAGTTATTAGTGTAAAATAAAACAAGAAATTATAAAAACTATTGTAAAGGTTCAAAATAACCATCCTGATATAAAAATGAGAACTTATCCCGAATACACAGAATTTGAAGCATTAAATTTAAAACAACTTAAAGCTATTGGAAAAATTATGTTTGTAAAATATTATAATTTAACCGATCTGATTTGATAAAACTGACAGTGAATTATAAATTTATATGTAAAAAATTAGTTGCAGAAATTTTTGAAGCTATGAAAGTTTAAGAGTTGAAAATAATTGGTGGGGGTTTAAAAAATCAAAAGTTATTCTTATATAAAAAAATTAAGAATTTGAATTATATAATTCAACTTATTTACAATGAACAGGGGAGAATGAAGAGAATTGAACAATTTAATATTGATATTGATAATTTAAGAAAATTTAAATTCTAAAATCGTTGTCGAATAAAATTGAAAATATGGTACACTTTCCAAAATTCAACTTTTTTTATATTTATTAAGTGTTCGTGGAGTTATTTTGTCAGAATATTCAACTGCATTTCGAACACAATAATAATTATTATTCGTATTTTCATTTTTATAATTTATTTATTTAAAAGTTATTGTCTTTCCTTTCTTTTTGTCTCTTAAAATCACGTGGGATATATGAATACAAATTTTTAATTTTTATTAAACCTACCTGTAAATTCTAATTAATTAAGAGTTATAAAATTTATTTTTATCTTTAAAAGTCAAAGACAAAAATAAAAATATTTGTGAAAATATAATTTTATCCATTAGTTTCTATCGCTCTTTTATATGTTAAAAAATATTCTTATTATCATTTAAAAGTGTTGATTATTCTTTACCACCGATAATTTTTGTAAATATATTAGGCAATTAAATAATACAATTATCATTTAAAACACAGGAGATTTCCTTATAAATTGTGTCAATGATTTTAAAATCTGATGTTTAATCTTTTTATTTACATCTAACTCTTTTAGGTTTTTGAACTCAAGACAGTTATTTAGCATGTTGAGCATTGGATCAAACTTAGTTTATCCATAGCATAGTTTATAATATATTTTTAAAAATGTAATTTTCTACACAATTTTAAATAAAACTTTTTATAAATGAAAAATGTAAGAATAAAAAATGTCAAAAATGTAATGAAAGAAAAGATATCCATTACTTTCTCCTATTAAGAAAAAGATAAACACAATAATAAGAATTATATAAATCAATTTAATAAAAAAACTATAAAACTAATTTAAAAAGTTTGGAATAAAAAAATTGAAAAAGTACTTTGTTATGAATGTGGTAAATGTGTTTGTAAGTCACATTTTTAAAAATAAATTTTTTTTTAAATCACACGATAAAATGCAAATGAATACTTAAATAGAAAGTAAACAATGTGAATAAATAAAATATATCAATTTACTTTCTCCTTATCTAATTAAACAATATAAAAAATCTTATTTATGTAGATAATGTACAAATATAAAAATGAAAAACTGATATCACAAAAATAAATTAACCAAAAATTCGAATGACAATGGGTTATTACAAAACAAAGAATGCACTTTAAATAATTATCGCATATATATGAAACATACAAACAAAATAATGGTATTGAAATGTTAACATCAAAAAGCCCAATTTGTTATAAATCCAGAAATTTTTTTTATCAAAATTTGTATGTGGAATTGAAGATGCATTAGAAATAATTTTTAAAAACTTGAAAGTAAAAATTTGCTTCAATTCAATTAGTTGCTGTTGTTCAATATTCCGAAATAAATTTATATGAAGATGTAGTTGGTAAAAGTAAAAATTAATTTGGTTCTAGAAGATATCAAATTTAATTTCAAATTTAAAATCAAAAAATTTGATATTAAAAAAATGTATAGGTATTACCTTTCAAAATACAAAATATAAATTTGACGTGTAATTAGAATTGTTATTCATTCTGATAAATACCACCCAATTTGAGGAGAAACGTATAGAGAATTAGTAACATTAATTAAAAATAAGGAGTGCTGTATTAATGTTAAAAATATAAAAATCTAATAGATTTAAATGTTAAAAATAAGAAAAATTAACAAGATTTTGAATATGTTTTACAAATACTTAAAATCCTGCTAATCATTCTAATAGACCAATTATTTATATTATTGAAAAACATGAAAAACATTAATTGGGTCCATCAAACAAAGGAATGAGAATTTTTTTTTAAAGATTTCTAATAATGTTTATAAATTTGAAAATACAGCAATTGAGTTATACTGTATATGAGTGACAAGTATAAACAATTTCCAAATCATGTTAACTTATTATTATATCAAGAAAATATGGTTGGAATAAAAATATATCTGCTTTGTTGAAAAGTAAAATGCATAAAAAAATGATTATTACCGTATTTGTATGAAAAATTGTTTTATGTTTTTCTCCGAACATAAATTAAATTAACACATTCAAATCTGTGTTCATTAAGAAAACAATAATATTGCTAATTAAAAACAATATTCGATGGTATGAACCTAATGGTGCCGGACAACTCTTGATATTGAAAGAACATTGAAAAAATAAACAAAAATTTTACATACTAAACAAAATACATTCATGAACATAATCCAAATAGTTTTAATTTTACCACGAAAAAATGAACCAAAATAATAAGTAATAAATGGTAATGATTAAGATTAGGGGCTTTTCTGTAACAAAAAAAACTCCCAAAAGTGGTATATTTCGACTCTACTAATCACGTAGAACACGAATATACTAGGGGCATAGCTTTAAAATAAGTACAACATATTTTAAAAAATTTAACACATTTGCAAGATGACTGTTTCTGACAGTTTGTTTACGTTTGTGAACGAAACGTCCTATACCAACAAAAGTTGTTTTTCAGCATAGCTTACCTAGTTGATTTTGAAGAGCACGTAGTGTTGAAATACGTAAAACATAATAAAAATAATTGCTACATGTACGNGCTTACCTAGTTGATTTTGAAGAGCACGTAGTGTTGAAATACGTAAAACATAATAAAAATAATTGCTACATGTACGAGTAACTGAGTTTGTTTACGTTGATTAACGTGTGCCGCCATTATTAATGGCTGCGCAGTGCATATTTCACGCAATCTAGCAGCGTCAGATGTCATCACCGGCCTTACGTTAGTATGCCAGTGTCTGGCGACGAGTGTTGATCGCGGTGAGTAAGGTGGTGCTGCGTTCGTGTGCGTTGTTCAAATCCTACCGAGTGAAGACTTGTGATTGAAGAATGGAGAGTGCTAGTACGAGTGGTTCTGTGCGTGATAGGCGCCTATGTGGAGGGTGTTATCTGGACGTATTCGAATTTTCAGAATTGACGATGGTTTGGTCACTTCTGTTTGACTTTTTGGTAGATCACGGGGTATTGTCAAATGAGGTAAGGTGCCACAAATGCACGACGGTTATTGAATTGGCCGAGGACAGCGAATTCTTTCGCTGTCAACGGTTTGTTAGGACGCGTGTCGGTAAGAAATACAAGAAAGTGCTTTGTAATTTAAAAAAATCATTTCGGCACGACTCGTGGTTTGGAAAAAGTCATTTATCAATTCAGATTATTTGCAAGATTGCGTATTTGTATTTAACTATTCCACATCCTCGCACCAAATATATTATTCGTATGTGTCATGTTAGTTTGCCAACCATCGTGGATTGGTTGTCCTTTTGTCGCGAGGTGTTGGTTGAACGGTGTAATAGATGAGGCTAAGTTTGGTAAACGTAAATATAATAGGGGTCGAAACGTCCAGGGGCAATNCACCAAATATATTATTCGTATGTGTCATGTTAGTTTGCCAACCATCGTGGATTGGTTGTCCTTTTGTCGCGAGGTGATGGTTGAATGGTGTAATAGATGAGGCTAAGTTTGGTAAACGTAAATATAATAGGGGTCGAAACGTCCAGGGGCAATGGGTTTTCGGCGGGATCGAGAGACGTACAAATAGTATATTTCTTGTTCCTGTCGTTGACTGAACTGGCAAAACGCTCCTGGACGTAATCCCGCAATACATAGAGCCTGGAACGGCAATTATTTGTAACTGTTGGCACGCTTATAATTGTCTTTCAGAGCACGGCTATGAGCATCTTCGGGTGAATCATGGCATGAATTTCGTTGATCCCGCTAAAGGAGCGAACACCCAAAGAATAGAGCGTGTGTGGGGTGACGCGAGGCACGGTCTTTCCCGATACGGCAGGAGAACGCCGCAATTCGTGGGATATCTGGCGGAATTTATGTTTCGTCACCGGTACCCTAACGAACGCGAACGTCTACGCCATTTCCTACTCGCCACGGGACAACTTTATACACCGCCTACCTAGGTGAGTACATCTTCAATTGATATATATCATAATGAAATATTATGTAGAGACATGTCTTTCCTCACAAAGTGGTATATTTCCACTCTACTAATTATGCAGAACACGAATATACTAGGGGCATTAACGCACGACTAATTTCTTAATATGTGCCCACCTAACCTAACAGACCCTAACCCAACGATGGGAGAATCATTATTTTACATTTTTAAACTAACCTTGTGTGTTTGGGTTTTCAACTCACCTAAGTTAGATTGACACCTTAACATCCTAGGTTAGTTTAAAACCTTCAAATCTTAGGTTAGTTTAAAACCCAACAGTCGTAGGTTAGTTTAAAAATGTAAAATAGTGATTCACCCATCATGGAGTTAGGTTGTGTTTCGTTAGGTGGGTACATGTTAGGAAATTCGTCGGACGTTAATGCCCCTAGTATATTCGTGTTCTACGTGATTAGTAGAGTCGAAATATACCACTTTTTGGAGTTTATTTTTACAGAAAAGCCCCTAAACTTAATAATTACCTAATAAATATGTTAATAGTTTTATGAAAAAATTAATGAAGCATTTATTTACTATGGGAAATAATAGAGTGATATTAGAAAAAAATATGAAAACGAAATGGAATGATAACATATCATTTTAATTAATAATCCAAAATGGGTCTAATATTTGCTATAAATAATTTGTAAATACAATTTCCAAAATTTATAAATACCAATTGAAAGTCATAAATGATTCAGTGATATTTTTAAAATAGGTTTGTAAAATTAAGCAAAAATTATAGACACAATAATTGTACCAAATTCAAAAGAAAATTATATAATTTTTCAAAAAAATTATTCTTGATCAGTATAAACTACCTAATGATCTTTCGAGATGTACTGGATGTAATAAAAATATTTATATAAAAGTTATCGAAATGTAGAGCATGAGTATAAAAGAATACACGAAATTTGAAATATCAACACCAAACAACCTACAACCTTGGTTAACCAATCAAAATGAACCGTACAACTCTGAAATTATTTTACCANAAATATTTATATAAAAGTTATCGAAATGTAGAGCATGAGTATAAAAGAATACACGAAATTTGAAATATCAACACCATACAACCTACAACCTTGGTTAACCAATCAAAATGAACCGTACAACTCTGAAATTATTTTACTATATCTTCATTAATGTTCAATATGACTGACTACTCGAGCGGCCTGAGAACGACATCTACGCGATAATCGAACTCGTTCCTAATCTTGTCAGCATGTCCGGTGTTACAGTTTGGATGGCGTCCGTAATTCTCGTTTTGAGGTCGTCAATGTTAGCCGGCAATGGTGGACGAAACACTTGATCCCTTCTGTACCTCCATAGANTGTCAGCATGTCCGGTGTTACAGTTTGGATGGCGTCCGTAATTCTCGTTTTGAGGTCGTCAATGTTAGCCGGCAATGGTGGACGTAACACTTAATCTTTTATGTGCCCCCATAGAAAAAATCGCACGGGGTAAGATCCGGGCTTCTTGGGGGCCAGTAATAAAGAGCCTGGTCACCAGCTGCTCGTCGACCAATNTTGAGGTCGTCAATGTTAGCCGGCAATGGTGGACGAAACACTTGATCCCTTCTGTACCTCCATAGAAAAAAATCGCACGGGGTATGTATGATCTGTACTTCTTGGGGGCCATAGATGAAGAGCCTGGTCACCAGATGCTCCTAGACCAATCCAGAGTTGCGGCAACGTCTCGTTCGGTATCCGCGAACAGCTAGGTACCAATGGGGTGGCACACCATCCTGCTGGAAAATTAAGTTCCCCGCCGCCTCTTCTAACTGAGGAAACAACCACTCTGTAAGCATGTCCAAATGAGGGATTCCAGTAACAGTGGGCTCGTGAAAAAAGAAACGGCCGAAAACAGTGTATTTGGATANATCCAGAGTTGCGGCAACGTCTCGTTCGGTATCCGCGAACAGCTAGGTACCAATGGGGTGGCACACCATCCTGCTGACTCCAGTAACAGTGGGCACGTGAAAAAAGAAACGGCCGAAAACAGTGTATTTGGATACAGCTGAAAACACGTTCACTTTGGGGGAACCACGCTTTTTTTCGGTGGTTTCATGTGGAGGCTCCTGACTTCATATTCGCACGTTCTGCCGGTTCAACATACCATTTGTATGGAACGTCGCTTCATCGCTAAAAACCAGCTTAGATATGAAGGCATAGTTTACCCCGTTCTGGGCACTTAAAGGAAACATCAGACCGTCCCCTTCACATTAACGTGTCGAGAGTTCGCTTCTCCCTCATCACTTCAAACCGAGAGTTACGAACGCCATTCAAACAGTAACATAAGACATGCTGACAAGAGCGTGGAACGAGTTTTATTATCGCGTAGATGTCGTTCGAGCCGCTCATGGTGGTCACATTGAACATTTATGAACGTATAGCAAACAAACTTCACGGTTCCATGGTTCATTTGATTAGTTAATCAAGGTTGTAGGTTGTTTGGTTTTGATATTACAGACCTTCAAAGCGGGGGTATTCTTTTATACTCAACTTGTATAAAAGTATGATAAATAATAATTGTTAAAATAAAGGGTGAAATACGAAATAAAACAATAGAATTTGGCTTTGTCAATAATTATAAATTTATTAGTACAAGTTTTGGTAAAACTGTAAAATATTTAGCCGTAATAAGCATTTGTCATTTTTAAAAATCTACNAATTTATTAGTACAAGTTTTGGTAAAACTGTAAAATATTTAGCCGTAATAAGCATTTGTCATTTTTAAAAATCTAATTGAAAATAAAAATAAAAGCTCTTAAAATTTTGACAATTAAAGATAATTTAATATTTAAATGAATAACTCATTGTTAAAAAAAGTAATAAAAACTTAGCAATCCCTTTAGTTATTCTAAATTAAAAAATATAATCCAATTAATTAAAAGGGAATATCTGCTTTTAGTACTAGGAAATGGAATTTGACTTCATGAATGGATTGGTGTTTGTTCTAAATTTAATGAATGTCTTTCAGAAGATATATAATATTTGTATTCAACTTTAAATGATAATGATATTACAGATTCAGATTTAAAGTTTACAAATTATATTTATAAACATTTCAATAGTACCGCCTAAATCTCTTCACTCATAGTTCAATTATAATAACGTTGGTGACTATAAGGATTTACATTTGAAACTGGATAGAATATTATCAAAAGGTATGAAATTTGTGGAATAGTAATTAGAGTTGGAAAATTGACGATTCCACATAAATATTCGATAGCCAGTCATTTGTATTTTTAAAATGAAAAATCATATTAAACAATACAACTGTAGAAAGAAAAAACTATGGAAAAAAGGAATATATAATAGTAAACATATTGTAGTTATATTATGTTATTAGAATTTAATAATATATATGACTGGGCTTTAAGTCAGCCATCACGAAAGGTAATTTTATTGATTATAATCATTCAAAAGAATAAGAAAAATTATGTAACGCATAAAAGTACTGTGAAATTAATTGATTCCATCAAAATATTTAACATCGAGATTATAAAACTAGAACTGTAATTAATAAAGATGTAGTTTTGATATATAGGAATAATCAAGTAATAGAATTGAACATACCAATAGAGCTATGCTGAATTTATGTTTAGAGTTATCACAATTATTGATCTATAAATTTCCTTATTTCTAATCTCTAAATAGTATAAAACAAAGTCGCTTATCCACGTCTGTCTGTGTATTCGCTTAGTACTTCTACACTACTTGATGGATTTTGGTGAGGTTTTCAACATAATTTAGAGAATTTCTTAAAGAATGTTTTGGTGCAAAAACATTTATATTTAATGTAAGGATAGTAGAGAAATATCAAACCGTTTCTAATAAAGTCGTAAAAAAATCGCTGTAGGGGCGCTTACATGGCTTGCACTGACTAAACCATAAGAGATACATCAAATTAATGTACTACAGAATTGTAGCTCTCAAAAAGGACTACAGAAAAGTTCGGAATAGTATAAGTTTATCTTTTAAGGATAACCAACAGTAACCATTTTTTGTCTTTCAAAGTACCGCTGTAAATACTAAATTGTTACCGGGCGAAGCCGGGCCTTTAGTAATTTCTAAAAACCAAAATATTAAGGTAAAATAAAATTACAACGAATAGATACAGATTATTAAATGGTTGATATCGAAACTGAAGATGCTTCTGAAAATATAAGAAATTATATAGAAAATTTGGATATATCTGATTAAAACTGATTGAATGTAACAAGCTAATAGAAACGTACCACGAATATTCAAAGATAAATATAGAGAGAATTGCAATCCAAGAATTTATTGGATTTAGAGCAAAAACGTATATTTAAAAATGATAACAAATAAAAGAATGCTTATAAACAAATTAAAAATCGGACATATACAAAGTTAAATTTAAAATGTTTAATAATGATATAATGAATAATGAAACAAAAACAGAAACTGTTTATGAAATTGTTTCAAAAGATTTAAAACTAAATACACTTGAACTAAAGAGAACAGAATTATCATCAGATAATGATAAAAGATAATTAATTGATAATATAAACATTTTACAATATGGTTATTTTATTCAACATAATAAACGGCCATAAAATTTTTTTAAAACTAAAAATAAAGAATAATCTAAACCATATTACTTATTAAATTAATATTTCCAACTCTCTCAACAATCTATATTGTAAACATTTTATTTGAGAAATGCAAATTTATAAGCTAAATAATAATTTTTATTAATAAAAAAAATTTAACTCAACAGTATTAATTTTGATAAATTTTAACTCTTTATAATTTTATAATAATTAATTCAAGATTTAAAATGTTAAGTGATTGTCTCCCATGTATTTATAATAACTTTAATAAAAATATAAATTTGCTTCATTTACAAAATTACTTCAATATCAGCATAGTTAAAATTAATTTTTTTTACTTTCTTTTTTATATATAGTACAATTTAATTAAACCTCCGAATCATAATTTTATAACTTAATCGATAATAATGCTTGTAAACAATCCAACAACGAAATCCAAACATTGATTTTGGTTCAAAACTAGCAATATCAGTTTCTAAATTACTCATTTCAACATATTTGATAAACATACTATAGTGAAAATTACAATTGACATTTGTAGTTCTGAAATAGTTAAAACTAGGTATTTTATTGCCAACATAATTTTTTATTATTTTGTCTCTTAAGAAAACTAAAATATATGATAATCGATAGTCAAATTTTATTTTGTATTTATAGTTAACATTTATTCTATATCTTATATTATTTGTTTCTAAAACACTATTATCTGTTTAGAAAGAATCATATCAATTTACACTTAATTTCTAATCAATATCGTATTAACCATTCAAAATAACCTTCTTTGTTTTGATCAACAACACTGACCACATTATTATTTATGCTCATTGTCAAATATGTTGAATGAAATTTATATAAAATCTAATTGAAGTTACAGAATGCCCATCATGAAGAATATCATAATGTTATTTCCTTAATATGGAATTGATACATAATAAATAAAAAACTTCATTAATTCATATAACAATTATTTATTAAATGAAGATTATTTGGAGCGTTAGTGATTTAGTTAATGAAGAAAAATTTTAACATAAAAATAATGCTGACCTTTTGCAACACAATACCAGTGTAATAATAGTTGGTCCAAGTAAATGTGGCAAAACTAATCTGATGATTTATTTCATTGACAAAACTGGTTGGTTAAATTTTAATTAATGATGTGTTTATTAAAAAAGGTTAAATAAACAAAAATATGTTTGTTTAATAATAATGTTTCAACACTACCAAAAAAATATAAGTTTAATCGGATATTCTCGAAGATAGTTTTGATGAAATAATTTTTTTTAGTGAATGTGAGTATAATTTTTTTTATTATATTTTACGGTTTTATTTTATAAACCATGATTTAATCTGTGAATAATTTACTGGAGGTAGACATAAAAATACTGATTGATTTTATTTGGATCTAACTTATTCGAAAGTTACAAAATAATAACTAAGAGATAACACCCATTAAAAAAATTTTTTTTTAGACAAGCCGATACTAGTTTGAAACATACTTATAATGATTTTTCTCGGTCAGTTATGTCTTATGATAAAAATAAAAAAATTGGTGTTGTATGTTGGAATAAATAGTTTGGAATTATTAATATAGATATAAATAAAAAAAATATTTTATTTAAATATATAAATACATAAGATGAAAGATTTTATAACTGTGTGAATGGATTTTATTTTAGATATATAAGTTACTGTGTTTATTTATTTGTANATAAGATGAAAGATTTTATAACTGTGTGAATGGATTTTATTTTAGATATATAAGTTACTGTGTTTATTTATTTGTAAATATATTTTTTTTACATTTTTGAAAATTAAATGTTTTAACTATGTTTTTTTATTAAAATACACTCATTTGCAAAAAAAAATTATTACCATGAAGATGCCATAAGGAAGCGGGGTGGGGGGGCACATAGTGAGTACAGACACAGGACATGATAGCATGTATACAGAAGAACTCAAAATATATAACCACACAAAGCATGTATTGTAGGGGACGAACACTTGCAGGATGGGCCCAGTATGGTGTTGGATCACCCATAGCTCAGATACATGCGACGAAATGGTCGGGCATGGAGACATACCGACATTGGATGTTTTCCTGAGGAAGATCTTGCACAGCTAGTGGAACTAACCCTCCAAATCCATCGTAATTGCTGCTGTGCCAAAGTTGCCGTCCAATCAGGCCCCAAACGTTCTTGATGGGTGAGAGGTCTGGGGACTTTGCTGGCCACGGAGTCATGGTGACATCATTTAGGCAGGCCAGAGATGCCCGCGCTGTGTGAGGCTGCTGGAAAATGGGGTTGTTAAGCTGCACCAGAAATGGGAGCAAACATGGTAGCAGAATTTCCTGGGCGTGTAGCCATACCATCGGGGTTTCTTCAATTACAATCTGTGCGATGCGGGAATCGTAGGAAATGACACCCCACACCATAACACTTCTCGTTGGGGCGTTGTGCCGCTTTACAATGATGTGTGGATCACGGTGCTGGCCAGGACGTCTACAGACTTGTATTCGGCGGACGGCTGTATCAAGACAGAATCGTGATTCGTCGCTGAACACCTCTTGTCGCCAGTCCGCAAGCTGCCATGCTGCCCGTTCGTCGATGCTCAGGTCTTAAGGGTATACGTCGTAAGGGACACCGCGACGACAAATCCTGTTGTAAATAGAGCCAGGATATGTTACTGCTGGACACAGGCGTATCGCCAGCTGCCGTGACATGGTGCGCTGCAACGCCGGTGGAGTGCTTACAGCATGTCGCATATGAAAAGTTCATCCTTGCTGGTGATTTGCCAGACTGGAGCAAGCCTTCTTGACGGGTGTGTGTGTGCCCTCTTGTCCCCTTTGTGTACAACACTAAATCACATTGTATTTATATTGGTTCAAATGGCGAGCAATGCACCAAAATGTTCAACCTCTCTCTCAAACTCATCCAGCTGGGCAAAGGCTTGTCGAATGTGCAGTTGGGCATGCTGCGTGTTAGCTAAACTTGGCTCTGTGGCTCACACTACTCATACTGCTAATAAGGCCTTATTTGCTATTTTGCAGCTATATATGATGGANCCCCAGTGGCACATCCGCGCAAGTAAACAGAAATAAATGCAAATAAGACAAACTTTTGGCTATGATGATACTATGTTGCAACATTTGTTGTAGCTATTGCTTCGTGGTGATTTTTTTTTTGCAAATGAGTGTATATTCTCTTTTACACTTTCTCAAAACATTTGTAGTAATAATAATAAAGGTCATTAATTGTTTTTTTTTTTTATAAAAACGAAGTTGATTAAGATTTTAAATTCTTTTTATTGTCATTTGATACACATTTTGGTTCCATTTTTGTAAATCAAAACTAATTCATAGGGATAATCTATTTCTAAATGTTGTGGGAGACGTCTATTTAAAATAAATATACTTTCAGCCAAATAAAACTTCATACAAGTGAAACTTTAATATACCGTAATTCATATTCTAGACTATTTTGTTTTTTGTATGTTCTTTATTTAATAAATATATTACTTATTAAAAAATTTAAGTAATTTTTTTCTTAAAAAAATCTTTTTATGGTAATGTAAATGGTTTATACAATTATAATATTTATCTTAGTAATTTAAATTTCAAATGTTTTATTTAACTATTTACATCTTTATTAAAATATATTTTAACTGAAAAAAATTTAAATCCTACCGTTTCGAATTTTAAAAATATTATTCTTCATTAAAATTTGTATGTGAATTTTATTAGTTGCTTAAATTTTCATAAAAATGTATTTTGTTCATGCATTTTTTGAAAAACATTATTATATATTACGGTATTGTGTAACCATGTATTTTTCTTAACTAGATTTTGAAATTAATCCTTGAGTACCATAGTAGAATTTTCTACTTTCACAATTAATTTTTAATTGAATAAAGAATGATTTTATTTATTTTTCTGACAGATTTTCTAGTAGTCTATATTGGACCACATTTTGTTTAATTAAATTATTAGTCTAAAAATTAGATTATAAAATATAATTAAATAATGTGTATAGTAATTTTGAAACTATTTTTAATATAAATTCATTTTTATACAATATATGGTTACAATAATTTTAGATAAAAATTAAATCGACTAATGAAATTTACACACAATTTTTTAAATCTTGTTTTATTTAATTTTTATGAGTAATTAGTTTTAAACACTAATTAAAAAAGTTAATTAAAATGTATTAATTTTAAAAACGAAGATGTTTTAATTATATAAAACCTGGATCAAGCTATACATTTCTACTGTGGCCATATAAATATTTCAGGTTATTTATATATCTGCCATACTGTTCAACCAAATTTTAACTAAATTTTGAGTCATGAAAATATAGTTTACAAACATTATGTATGTGCCATAAAATAGCTATGTGTTTCCATTATTTGTAAGATAGCGCCTCATGAAGAAATGAAGTTTCTATATCATATCTCGGGAAACAAACCTACCTATTCTTACGAAATTTGGCAAACAAGTTCTACAACAGTAGGCCATATAAATTTATGTTTAAGTCAGCCAGGCAATTATTTTCAAAATGGTGACAATATAAATATTTAAGCTTAGTATGCGAAATTTATGAAACCATATAGGTCATTTCATTTTAACTTATGGTGGTCCTACAATAACCCGTTGCATCCGTCAGTCGTCCGTCCGTCAGTCATCNCCCCCAGTGGCACATCCGCGCAAGTAAACAGAAATAAATGCAAATAAGACAAACTTTTGACTATGATGATACTATGTTGCAACATTTGTTGTAGCTATTGCTTCGTGGTGATTTTTTTTTTTTTGCAAATGAGTGTATATTCTCTTATACACTTTCTCAAAACATTTGTAGTAATAATAATAAAGATCATTAATTGTTTTTTTTTTTATAAAAACGAAGTTTATTAAGATTTTAAATTCTTTTTATTTTCATTTGATACACATTTTGGTTCCATTTTTGTAAATCAAAACTAATTCATAGGGATAATCTATTTCTAAATGTTGTGGGAGACGTCTATTTAAAATAAATATACTTTCAGCCAAATAAAACTTCATACAAGTGAAACTTTAATATACCGTAATTCATATTCTAGACTATTTTGTTTTTTGTATGTTCTTTATTTAATAAATATATTACTTATTAAAAAATTAAAGTAATTTTTTTCTTAAAAAAATCTTTTTATCGTAATGTAAATGGTTTATACAATTATAATATTTATCTTAGTAATTTAAATTTCAAATGTTTTATTTAACTATTTACATCTTTATTAAAATATATTTTAACTGAAAAAAATTTAAATCTGACCGTTTCGAATTTTAAAAATATTATTCTTCATTAAAATTTGTATGTGAATTTTATTAGTTGCTTAAATTTTCATAAAAATGTATTTTGTTCATGCATTTTATGAAAAACATTATTATATATTACGGTATTGTGTAACCATTTATTTTTCTTAACTAGATTTTGAAATTAATCCTTGAGTACCATAGTAGAATTTTCTACTTTCACAATTAATTTTTAATTGAATAAAGAATGATTTTATTTATTTTTCTGACAGATTTTCTAGTAGTCTATATTGGACCACATTTTGTTTAATTAAATTATTAGTCTAAAAATTAGATTATAAAATATAATTAAATAATGTGTATAGTAATTTTGAAACTATTTTTATTATAAATTCATTTTTATACAATATATGGTTACAATAATTTTAGATAAAAATTAAATCGACTAATGAAATTTACACACAATTTTTTAAATCTTGTTTTATTTAATTTTTATGAGTAATTAGTTTTAAACACTAATTAAAAAAGTTAATTAAAATATATTAATTTTAAAAACGAAGATGTTTTAATTATATAAAACCTGGATCAAGCTATACATTTCTACTGTGGCCATATAAATATTTCAGGTTTTTTTATATATCTGCCATACTGTTCAACCAAATATTAACTAAATTTTGAGTCACGAAAATATAGTTTACAAACATTATGTATGTGCCATAAAATAGCTATGTGTTTCCATTATTTGTAAGATAGCGCCTCATGAAGAAATGAAGTTTCTATATCATATCTCGGGAAACAAACCTACCTATTCTTACGAAATTTGGCAAACAAGTTCTACAACAGTAGGCCATATAAATTTATGTTTAAGTCAGCCAGGCAATTATTTTCAAAATGGTGACAATATAAACATTTAAGCTTAGTATGCGAAATTTATGAAACCATGTAGGTCATTTCATTTTAACTTATGGTGGTCCTACAATAACCCGTTGCATCCGTCAGTCGTCCGTCCGTCAGTCATCTGTCTGTATTTTTGTCCGTCAGTTGAAAGCGATTCACAACATCCGTCGTCTGTCAAACCTTCTGTACGGCGAAATTTCAGCGTGACAACTAAACATCGTAATCTTTTTTTAGTTGTAGATTTACATTTTCGTCAAAAGTACATTTTCAAAAATATATATTTTGGGGAAATAATTTTTTTGGTGTGATAAGAATTTAAACATAATTTTTTTAGATTTAAAATTTCTGAATTTACTACCGAGTATAAATAAACACATATACACCGCCTTGCATTTTATTTCAAAGTGCGTTTTCAGGTCTANACTAAACATCGTAATCTTTTTTTAGTTGTAGATTTACATTTTCGTCAAAAGTACATTTTCAAAAATATATATTTTAGGGAAATAATTTTTTTGGTGTGATAAGAATTTAAACATAATTTTTTTAGATTTAAAATTCCTGAATTTACTACCGAGTATAAATAAACACATATACACCGCCTTGCATTTTATTTCAAAGTGCGTTTTCAGGTCTAAGGAATGTCAGAAAGCGGTGACTCATCCATCCGTCTAAATTTTGATTTTGGTAAATATTTGACGGATGAACGGATAAAAAAAAAGAAGTTGCCCTGCGATTAGTTCACGTTACCGCCGGACGGACGGGTGGCTGACGNAGTTCACGTAACCGCCGGACGGACGGGATGCGACGAATGGTTGTGAGCCCAGCTTTAGTATGCTGGTAGTATCTATTGCAAACGTCAAATGTGTCTACAGTGAGCCTCTTCTATCCGCCATTTGGAAAGATAACTCGATAGGAATAAATAAAGTTTTTGTCATATCTCGGGAAATGATCAAACGATTCCTACAAAATTTGGCGAAGAAGATTACTATGGTAGACCATATTAATTTACATGTTTTAAGTACGCCAGGCACTTACTTTCAGAATGGCGACTTATAAACAATTTAGCTAAGTATGTCATATTTTAAAAGCTATGTAGCCAGTTATAAAATAACTTTGTATACTGGTAGTATATTTGCAAGCACCAAATGAGCTAATACATAAACTCCTTTCGCAACCATTTTAGATGATCGCATCACGTGAAAAGTAAAGTTTTTGTGTCATATCTCGGGCAGCAGTTATACAGGTTGATTAGAAATTAAACGCCCAAACTAAGTGAGGTAATTCATTATAGAAAATAAAGTCAAAAATATGTAGTGCACAGTATAACTAAACGGAATATTAAAGGAGAAATGAGTGTATAAAAATTGGGATTTGAAAACGCATTTTTGCCGAATGCCTTATACAACGCCTACAAAGTCCGCAGCAGAAAGGTGACTTATACTTCCCATGTTGCTTGCCGTCCTCGATCTGTGCGCACTGTTTGGCTTGACGAAGTGATACGTCAGCACATCAACAATATGCTCTCCACTAGTACACTCTCCATAGAGCGCCAAATAGGCGTGTCCCATTCAACCGTGTGGGACATACTGTGCGTAAAGTGCCACAATATCTACAGCTGGCAGAAAGTACAAAGCATTTTACGAAAATTCCTTTTTCAAAACAAAATTTCACATGCTCATATCTCCTTTAATATCCTGTTTGGGTATGTGGTGTCCTGTATATTTTCGACTTTATTATTCACAAGGAATCACTTCCTGCTGTTTGGGTGTTTGATTTCCGAACTACCTGTATGCATCCCACCAAATTAACGCAACAAAATAAAATTTATAGTTCATTTAAACTTATATGATTTAAGGGGTTTATGATATATTTTCAAAATAACAGCCATGTAAATATTTTTTCTTAGTGTGCCACATGTCCCAAACAATTTCAACCGAACTTTATACGCTGGCAGTGTCAACGACAATAATCAAATGTTCTAATAAATGCGTTTTTTGTTAGTAATTTATGCAGATCGTTATACGAATAAAATGGAGGGTTTATGCCATATCTCGAGGACAAATCAACCGATTCCCACTCAATTTTGCACGCAAGTAGTAGTACGGTATGGCATGTAAACTTGCATGTTTAATGTGGGGCAGGTTTTGTACGCCAACAGTATTCATTAGAAACATCAATTATGCGTACATAGATTCTCCTTTCTCAGCCTTTCTGTGAAACAGTGTCAAGTAAGAAAATAGTAAATTTTCCATTATTTCCGGAACAATTAAACTAATTTCCAACAAATTTCTCACACCAGAAGTGCCATAGAAGGTNGTAAATTTTCCATTATTTCCGGAACAATTAAACTAATTTCCAACAAATTTCTCACACCAGAAGTGCCATAGAAGGTAACGTAAACTTACATTGTTTAAGTGGGGTCAGACACTTATTTTCAAAATGGTGGTCATGTAAATATTTTAGATAAGTTTGGCATGTGTATTGAACCTTTTAGCCAAATTAAACTAAATTGTGTATGCTGACGTATCTGTTAGAAGCATCGTATACAGAAACTTTTTAGGCAATTTTGTACGATAGCACTAAGTAAGAAAATAAAGTTTTTATGCCATATCTTGGGAACCAATCAACCAATTTCCACCAAATTCTTCACACGTGTAGAGTTACTGTAGGTCATGTAAACTTACGTATATTTAGTGGCTCAGGCCCTTATTTTCAAAATGACGGGATTGATAATATTTCGGGTTATTCACCCTATTATTCAAAACATTTTATTGATTACATCCGACGTTGATGCTCCGAATCCTACCTCCATAATGCAGTTCGTTGCATGCTCGCTTATGGTACTAGGTTTTCTAGTATAGAGTCCCGGGTAAGGCACGTGTTTATTTGCAATTTTCTCACTTCTATTGCATGTCTGATTTGATCCTTAATTCCATTGCTGTTAACGAGACGTTAAGGCCTACATAGCATCTGAGTTTTTTTTAATAACTTCATTAAAAATCATTTGCACCCATATAGGAGAAAGTAGGCTTTTTAGTAATAGCACTAATTTCTTGTTTATAATCGCTTTAGCCACAGTATCCCGCCGTTATCTAGTAAAATCCATAGACTTGGAAATTAAAAAAAAATTAAAAATACACCAGGTTGAATGTTGTACTGGAATACTGAACTACTAAGTACGTTTTAATTATTCTTATGCCTTCCCGCCATCCTTATCAATTAATTAGAGGAACTATATTGTCCAAAGGAGGAAGTCAAATTACTTGAATTCAAATTTCATAATTTATATTCACCTCGAATTTATCTAGTTTTCACTGTTTTCCATTATATTTTTTACAAATTTTATGACGGAATTATGATTTTTTGTCATTTTGGTACATTTTAATGAAGAAAATATGATGAATTTTGTTTATATTTGTGCGTCTCTCTGTGGTATTAATTTTTATTATTCGCCACAGTCCTTCCTACGATACCAATTCAATTGCAAGTAAATGTAATTCCGGCAGTGCTATGTTTTAATTTGTCTTGCGCCTTTCTGTGGGGTTTTTGAAGCAATTACTAAGAAGATTTAATGGAAAAGAAAAAAAATAATTTTATGAACTGACAGTACATGAATGAAGCTCCTGATCTATTATTTAAAGGATTCTAAACAATGTCTTATGCTANAATTTTATGAACTGACAGTACATGAATGAAGCTCCTGATCTATTATTTAAAGGATTCTAAACAATGTCTTATGCTTGTTTTAGCTCGTCATGTCCTTTATATCCGTAGTGCTTGATCTTCACATCAGCTGTTGTACCCCTGCCAATAACTAAGATGACGTTAACGTTTCCACATATCTATTCAAAATACTATCTCTCCAAAATGTACAAACGTTTTCAGTATTCTTCCCTTCACTTCGTAATTATAATGTTCACATCATCCTTTATTATTTTCATTCACACCACGTATTTTCTATGTAGCGGAACACTACAACTAACCCATCTACTACAAAAGGCGCTGATTACAGAAATGCTATTCCGGTAATGACCACACGACCTCATAGTTGGCGTCTGAAATGACTTAATAAGTGATACAGGCCCACGCTCGAAGGCCACTTTCAAGAATGACATAATGTTCAATTTTCTACAACTGTTCATTTTCGACTGTAAAGAGGTTATAAAAAGTTCTCCCAGTCTTGGGAATGACGTGCGTGAGAATGTAGGTAGCTTAACTTGGGGTATTGCTGCACGACCGGTCAATCCTCTTGAAGTATGATCACACGNGTAGCTTAACTTGGGGTATTGCTGCACGACCGGTCAATCCTCTTGAAGTATGATCACACGCTCGTGACTGCAGCACGGGTGTACTAGTCAACCTATCGGGCGCCGCCATCGTTTGGAAAAAGAGGTCATCGAAGTCACCTGTTGGCCTCGACGTCGTTACCTTCGTCAGTACGTGCAACTAATTTGTGCTGCAGATGATCTTAATCATCCATTTTTCAATGCGCCGAAATCACAATATGTGGTGACGAGAAGTCCAATAGTCTCTTTGTCCTTCTCGTCTTCTGCTGCTAGGTTGAGAACACTCTGCACTCTATTCTTAGCTAGCTCTAACCTCAAGCGACACGTCTACACCTAGTCCGCCATTTAATACACAAAACTGTCACGGCACACACGACTATTAGTAAACACGATTACTGGTACTATACCGCACTACAAGCCACGGAAAACTCCAACCACCCCAACGAGACTTGACATCGTTCACTTTGTAATTCCCACATAACTGCGACCTGTTACCTGGTCTCAGTATTGTATCAAGCACGGAGAATTTATGTTTCGTTTTTTAAAACTGTGCGAGCTAGTGTTCGAAAACCACAAAAACAACAACCAAAGCAATTGCCATAATTGACCTGAAAATACACGGGAATNTGCGAGCTAGTGTTCGAAAACCACAAAAACAACAACCAAAGCAATTGCCATAATTGACCTGAAAATACACGGGAATTTTTATGGTGCGAGTTACGATAAAATCAACAGAACAGCAACAATATGCAACTAAAATTGCCTCCCACACACACAAAACTAACTCGTTCGATGCTCTACCACCAGGAGTACGTGTTGCGCCGAATTTAAAGAAGGCCTCCTACAACACTTCACAGAACAGACAGTCTGTACGGTTGGTCGGTGTTTCTGGGTGGTCTGATCTCGATANAAGGCCTCCTACAACACTTCACAGAACAGACAGTCTGTACGGTTGGTCGGTGTTTCTGGGTGGTCTGATCTCGATATCAATTTGTGTGTCGGCAAGTCCTGTTGGTTGATATTATATATGTAGGCATGGCGTGTTTGCAATAACTGTGATATTTACCATTTTTATTGTGGTTAGTATAAAAGTTGTTGAAGCATTTTCACTTAACTGAATTGGCAATGAGATGTTATGTTTGCTAATACGTAACAGTAAATGTATCGATAGTGTTTTGAGCTAACTATACTTATAAACCAATTATCGCTTAATGCAGCATATCGGGATCTAATTTACTCCTACGAACTAAATTCGCTGGCTCTATCGTCAGTGGTTCGAAAATGGTGGCCAACTATGATTAGAAAAGGGCCTAGACAATAATGTGCTATACCGAGCTGATTCAGCTTGTAGTATCTGTGTGCATTCCAAGTTCTAATGTCATAATCCTAATGATTTGCAGACGGCAACTTCAACGACGTAGGTATTCTACTGGTGTCAGTAATGGTGCCATCAAAGACGAAGTCTGGACACCGGTCGCAAGCACACCATTAAACGAATGTTTTTTTATTGATCTCTACATTGTAGTACCGCGCTAGTCCGAGCAGGTACGTGTAATTTGAGCATATTATTTTTACTTTGGCAGGAAAATATATGCGTAGTTACGAACAACGAACACTATCGATAATATTCCGCGAACTACTGTAATGGAAAGCTAAACATAAAATAACTTACCAGACGTAATGCTAAAACTGTCAAGGAAAAGAGAGCGATATTGCCCGTCGCATCAGACGAAGAACTGAAAGGTGGCGCGACTTTGGCCACGTTATTTATCTTCAGAGGCCGAAATGTCATGTGGCCAACGGCCAATCACAAGTGAGCAGATTAAATCATCATTAAATTACTAGCGCAGTCCAGTTGTTATAGTGGAGGTAGAAATATAATGGGTATCTGGTGGGATGGGAGAGGGGGGTTGGTGGTTTCGTATAACGTAAAGACAATGATTCGTTAAAGGGGATAGTTGTGTTGGAAGCTGACCAAATATCCAGAGAAGTATGCAGTGATGGGTGTCAGTCGTCTGCTGGTCACCATACTACCATAANTTGGAAGCTGACCAAATATCCAGAGAAGTATGCAGTGATGGGTGTCAGTCGTCTGCTGGTCACCATACTACCATAATGGGAATGGATGTGTCCTGTAAGCGTTACGAGAATAAACACTTTAAAATATTTTTACCCAAAATTTTTCTAATTTTTTTAAGATTGCGAATTTTTAAAACTGTTTTATTACAAATTTAATTTTAATTTTTTAATAAAAATATTACATTTTTTATAAAAAATTAATTTTTTTCATTTTAACGATTTAATTTTGCTATTTTTCTGGAAGTTTTTGAGTTAAAGCTTAATAAAAAGTCACCTTAACAGATAATTACTTAAAATATTTTTTTCGTGATAATTTTCAACACTGCTTTCTTTCAGTATCCATACTAATTCAGGACACGTGCATTTCATTACTGCGTGTAACCATTCGGGAGGGGGCCAAGGTAACTGTATATACTACCCTTCCCATCCTAAACGAAAATGACCAAGTTGTAATATTATTTAACTTGCAAGCTGTCACTAAAAAAAGCAAACAATTATGCAAACACTTTAATATCTCTACTAATAACCATACTGTATTCATTGTGTAAACGAATAATTGTGAATAAGTACCTATATCGATATTCATCCTAAATATAATCCCAAAAGCAATTTTTTTTTCAATATCTTACGAATAACAGCCCAAACATTAAAGCGAAGGTAAACCCCAGATTAGGTCTTAAATGTTTAGTTTGATATACTTGTTTATAGACGGCAAATAGTAATCAAGTAACTTATATAATATACTTCATAATATTAAGTCGAAGGAATTAATACGTAATATGGAACNTTGGAAGCTGACCAAATATCCAGAGAAGTATGCAGTGATGGGTGTCAGTCGTCTGCTGGTCACCATACTACCATATTGGGAATGGATGTGTCCTGTAAGCGTTACGAGAATAAACACTTTAAAATATTTTTACCCAAAATTTTTCTAATTTTTTTAAGATTGCGAATTTTTAAAACTGTTTTATTACAAATATAATTTTAATTTTTTTATAAAAATATTACATTTTTTATAAAAAAATAAATTTTTTTCATTTTAACGATTTAATTTTGCTATTTTTTTGGAAGTTTTTGAGTTAAAGCTTAATAAAAAGTCACCTTAACAGATAATTACTTAAAATATTTTTTTCCTGATAATTTTCAACACTGCTTTCTTTCAGTATCCATACTAATTCAGGACACGTGCATTTCATTACTGCGTGTAACCATTCGGGAGGGGGCCAAGGTAACTGTATATACTACCCTTCCCATCCTAAACGAAAATGACCAAGTTGTAATATTATTTAACTTGCAAGCTGTCACTAAAAAAAGCAAACAATTATGCAAACACTTTAATATCTCTACTAATAACCATACTGTATTCATTATGTAAACGAATAATTGTGAATAAGTACCTATATAGATATTCACCCTAAATATAATCCCAAAACCAATTTTTTTTTCAATATCTTACGAATAACAGCCCAAACATTAAAGCGAAGGTAAACCCCAGATGAGGTCTTAAATGTTTAGTTTGATATACTTGTTTATAGAAGGCAAATAGTAATCAAGTAACTTATATAATATACTTCATAATATTAAGTCGAAGGAATTAATACGTAATATGGAACNGGCAAATAGTAATCAAGTAACTTATATAATATACTTCATAATATTAAGTCGAAGGAATTAATACGTAATATGGAACAAGAAGTTAAGGAAAATTATTACCTTATATTTCGGAATCAAGTAATTACTTGCGTGGAATTGGTTTTCAAATATTGGACATGACTTGAATTCCAGCACCACAATTAAGTGTAAAGTGTGGTTGCCAAAGACGGAACGGGGGTGAGAAGTTATTGGTTGGAATTGTTCCAGACCTAGGACGTGGGATAGTTGTCTGGGAGCCAATCTATGGCCACAGCTTCTTAGCAGTAGCCACCGAGTTCTAATTTGGAAATCGCGAACAACCAGAAATCAGTAATTGGTAAGAGAAGAATCCATTCCTTAAACTTTAACAGTACTTCTCACTAATAAATATTTCACAATGCTAGTTATTATTAAATTCCTACATTCTACGTTACTAGAATTTAGGTGTTATGTGGTTCGAATTTCAGGATTTTTAATATAATCTGAGTTTTATTTGTTTGTTTCGTGTATGTTCAATTACTTTCATCAAAGTACAATTAAATTATGACAATATTCTTGAACAAACTGAAAAATATAAAACAGAAAGTGGCAACGGAAATGCTTGAAAACCAGGAGCTTAAACAAAAAAAAATATCTCTGAACACTCGTTTCAGATAAAAGGTAATCAAAACTACACTCTAAATTCGAATATGTGGAAAACCACTGATTTNTCTCTGAACACTCGTTTCAGATAAAAGGTAATCAAAACTACACTCTAAATTCGAATATGTGGAAAACCACTGATTTACAGTGAAATTCACTACTCCAATCAGTGAAAATGTCTCCACTTAGAATTATTGGGAAACCAATGATTATTTCAGTGAAATAATTTAACTTATTGAATATGTGACGTGAAACAATTTAACTGATTGAATTAGTGACGGCCAACTGCGTGCGATGAATTAAATATTGTTTTAATTGAATTTAGCCAAATAATTATGAGAAATACACATATTTCCTACAGGTACTATAAAATACTGCACCATTTACCGAGATGGTGTGGGTACAATCCCGACCACATGCTTTGAGACCGTTACCTTACCATTTGAGCTACGAAGCCACCAATATTAATATAGAGGAAAATATGTGTTACATTTCCTCATCGAAAATACGTAATTTTTAAAAATATGCCATTTATTTTGGTTTTTAGTTAAATTGGTAACTGTAGGATTGTTAAAACAAATAGTACATATGATCGCACTCACTTCACCGCATTAAATTCTGTTTCAATCTTCAAACCGAACTCTGCGATGATAAGGCTTACGTGAAAAGGAAATGAAAAACGTAAAACCGGAATGGAAGACAATGTTCATGTTGCCTTGTAAAATGGTGTTATGAAAGACGAAACTCACACATTAGAAAGTATTTTGTATTTCTTTTAGTAGTTCTTGCTTTGTTATTTCATTTGATACATGTTGTTTAACGGCCATTTTTACAACTTGGTTGACGGCCATTTTTACACGTTGTTTAACTTATCCATCATTCAAGAAACAAGTCACTGAAAAACAGTGAATAAAACGGATGACGAATCAGTGGAAAATGTCATTGAATTATAGATGAAGAAAAACTGGCATTTTTTCANACAGTGAATAAAACGGATGACGAATCAGTGGAAAATGTCATTGAATTATAGATGAAGAAAAACTGGCATTTTTTCACTAATTCATCAGTTTAATTTACTGAAATGATTGTTTAATCAGTCAGGTACTGTTAACTGATTGGAAAATAGAAATTCTCACTGATTTAGATTTATAGCGTAGACCTATGCATATTAATTAAATTTATTGTCAACTAAACAAATGTTGAGTGATCCACCTAGAAACAGCAGCGAATATTCATGAACTTGAAAAATTAATCTACAGATAGCACCTTTCCTCACATTCTTAATTAACAGCGATGTTGATAAAGGCAGTGTGGCACAACAATTCGTGACTGCGAAGCTTTGAATCCGGTGCGCCATTTCAGGGGAACTTATTTGAGAGTTAGAGGATCCATTTCTGCTCTCTTTCTGCGCTTATACACTGAGTAATTAGGCCCTATTTACTTGCCAAGACGATGCGAAGGCTGAATTTTTCCGAAACTTGTGATACTCTTGTTATTTGTAAATTTTTTAACGTGAAATAAGTTCTAATATATTTCAGTAATACAGATTGGCTTCAAAACTTCTATGTCAGTGTTTATATTTGGTTAATTATAAGTTTTATTTCTCAGTTATTTGGGGAAAAACATCCCCCCCTCCCGAAAATCGTTAAAAATTATTTATCAGTCCTGTCAACATTTTACTGTCTGGATTTTTAAGTTTTATTTTATGGAACCTGCTCTTTCCTGTATTAACATCGGTTCTCTTCCACTGACCAAGCATTGAAATGATTATTTTCTAATTTAAAATATGTTTAAGTCACTTCTCGTGTCATGATACTTCGTGCAATGGTGATTCTGGAATTATTAGTTACGTTTACTTTTATAAACTGTTTTCACCGAGTTCCCAATTTGCAAAGTTTACCTAGTTTTGCTACCTTTACTTGGCTTATTTATTAAATACTGTCCTCCCGTCTTTGAAGTTCAATCTCAAAACTCTGTAGGCTGGGGGTTTCCGAGCAGCGATTCTCGCATGGGTAGCATGGCAAATACCGCCTGGGGAAACAAACAAGTCTTCAGGCTCTTTTAACATTCATCCATCATCTTCATTCCAACGCTGATCTTAGCAACAGCCTCCTATTACCTGCCCCCTTCCTCTTGCTAGACACATTTATCAGTGCCAAAACTGCAGGTGGCTCGGAGCCTAACCTAGCTTCGGCAGGTCCTCGTTTCTGCTGAACCATGTGACGTCAAGTCTGAAATTTAACATTTATCTCTTATTCATGCAGACCCTATCTATGTGGGTGATGTAAAATTATGTGACTGCGCAGCTTATAACCTTTACACGGAAACGCCATTAAATTATTATTATTTTAACTGAAAACCTTGAGTTATTTATATTGACTGCAATGGTAGTAAACTTTTTTATATATATTTTACTACTGTGCAATGTCTTTCCTTAATGTTGTAGCGTTCAGCTGTATTACAGAAGGTTTCCAATACTGGTAAAACTGTTCCTTGGATGTTAAGTGCAAAATACTCATTTTCATACCGATACCACTTATTCTGTAGCAGGAAGAACTCTGTAATGTTTTTACTTTNTTAAGTGCAAAATACTCATTTTCATACCGATACCACTTATTCTGTAGCAGGAAGAACTCTGTAATGTTTTTACTTATTATTGTAATGATGTGTCATGAAAAATTAAGGCACTTCTATGTAGTATCAGGGACTTCATCTTAATTACCACATGCGGACTTTCTTGCATGACTTATTGTATTGTTTCAATAATTTTGGCGTGAAATGATTGCTCTGAGTATTTTACTGTGGTTACTGTNCTTGCATGACTTATTGTATTGTTTCAATAATTTTGGCGTGAAATGATTGCTCTGAGTATTTTACTGTGGTTACTGTTTAAAAGAGATTTTCGCTGAATGTGCTTATTGGGGGCGCAGTACGTGAAAAGGTGTAATATTTTCCGCACCACGATAACATAATTGTAATATTCACCTGCAGTTTGGTGTTGCGATACTAATAGTTTACAATATGAAATTTTAAATATTATATGTTTGTTTCTATAAATATATTTATCTTTATCAAGGGGCTATCAGCAGGAACCTTACATTTACAAATGACACATAAGTAATCTCATTACAGAAGCTGGACTCAAGACCATAACTTACGCATAATATGAAAACCCTTAGATATGTATACGCTACCGGGGGCTAAACCCATCCATTTGATGCGCTGAAAGATGACTTCGCACTTCTTAATTTACCGATTGAAATCTTGCCCTCATTAAGTGACGTAGAAATCTTAATATACGGCTTGCTTGCATAAGTTCATGCATATGTTCAAGTGGATATGACGCAGTAATTTAGTATTTCTCCTAATGCAATCCAAACTGTTATTTATGTCCGATTATTTTAAAAGTTTAGGATTATATAAAATATAAGTACACATATACATTAAAAATATTGTAAAATTTAATATAATTATTCCTGATTACATCAATAAAATGTATAGCAACTTTACTTTCTCGCAAGTTATACAACAATAATTATAAATCGGATGGTGTTAAGCGTTTTGTCATTTACGGAACTACCTGGTTGTGAAATGTACCCAAATACACAAAGATATTCATTTTAAAAATGCATTTTGTAGAAACAAATTTTAGTTTAATCAGCACTGCAGCTTGTTTAACTTGTCACTTGAAACTTCAGTTCAAAATGTGAATGCAGCAGAAATCAAGTGCAAAGAGCAGCGAAGTTCCCAAGTCTTCTTCTCCGAGGCTCGCAGTGATTTGTGTGTTCCTTCCTAATCAAGGCTATAAGCTACGCCGCAAATTCTTCCTGCCAGCGCCTCCCACATCCTAGACCTGAATAGTCTGCCTGCCTCCTTTCATTCTGGAAAGCGTCTCTCAGCGACCTACAGTGGGGTTAACCAGAATGCCTTCTCCTTCCTATCATGTCCTGCCGCACCTACCACACATCCCGCCGCGTTTACTTATCAGCCTTTCAAACAAATATTAATGCTGGAGACTCACAAGACTCACAACACTCACAACACTTCACAACGCTTTTAAATTTGGGTGAGTAAGACGTGATATAAACACAACAAATATTTTTCTCACTTCGAAGATTAAATTTTGATAGAACTGCGATTTCGCATCTTTGCTGACTTCGGCTGAGAAATATACTTCATAGAAGTTGTGAAGGGTTGCACTTCACAGGGAAAATATTTCTACTAAATGTTTTAGCCACAGTTTATTTTACTTGTAAAATTAGTATTCATTAAAAATTATTTACAAAAGAGCCTTTTGAGATGTCAAAAAAAAATTAGCTTTGATGAAAATACCAACGTAATATATAATTTATTTTCACACATATTGTACTTTAAATTTATAGAAAAACAAATTTTCAAACATGAAAGTTTCATTTCACCTCAAATGTTTCGAAATATAGAATGCAGTATGAAATGTCGAACTGATTGCTCGGTATCACAATTATTAAACTTAATAACTTGTATGTATAATTGTTTGGCTATATTTTATATTCTTAAGTAAACTGGGGTGCTCACACATCCCGCCTTACATATCTATGTGTGCACTCTTCCTAAGCAAAAATATCTAAGAGTGTATTTCTGACATAAATACTGCGAGGTTTGCGGCGCGATATTCGAGACATGGACGTTTCATTTTGGTCACGACTCCGCTCGCGTCTTGGTATCGGTTCCCCTACCTTTACTTGCACTTTGCCTTTCCCCTCCCTCCACGCATGCCTGATACGACAGTATCATCTCTATGTCAAGTTAAGACAAGGCCGTATTGCTACCTTCTCCTACTTATTTTTGTGCTTGCTTCTGGTCTGACTCGTATGTTTGGTCATCGTGGTGGTCGCTGAGGCTCCTTAGGGCATTGCAGCTGGTGGGTCATGGTATAGAAATGTCATTTCAACTTATTGCATATATTTTTAACGTATTGTGTTGTGCTATTTCATGTGTGGAATAGGGTAGCGACTGCGTGTCCGTAGCATTCTAAATCATTTTTTGGCCGCACTGTCCAAATTGTGTTTTGGTTTAACTTGATATCGAGATACGGTTGTGATTCCCTGAGGATGTTCCTTATTTAGCTTTGTAATGTGTTTACCGTGGTTAGCTCTGAGGTCGGAGTTCGATTGTGTCTGCGTGAAGGTTGAAAGGGAACGCAACCACTTTCGCGTTTTGACAGGTTTTTTTTTTGTTGAGGCTGCCGATGACCTGCGTGCTCAGATTTTGATTTATTTGTAAATACTTACGTATTATTACAATTTTTTCAACAATTTTATAGTACTACTAATATGTTTGTATTTATGAATTTTGCCTGTACACAAGTGGCATTGAATAAACCCTACCCGAGTGCCCACATGTAGTACCTGTGTTTTTAATATTTTTTAATGTGTACAGTATTGACATGTTGTACATTGCTAGTCAAATCAGGCAAGTAGAAGTTCGGGAATTTTTCGCTCATGAAAACAGCTCATACCCACATTTTATTTTCGAAATTGTCCAACTTCGAAAACCCTCTAAAAAATTTGATGTAGTTTCGTCCATAGTGCGATACTCTGGTGATACTCAGTGATCTATTTATAAAACGTGCTTTCGGAAGATTTTTCTTTTGGAATTGTTGACATTTATCCACCAAATTACTATTCACGTGAAAATTTAAAGTCGGTTTCAAATTACAGCCCAAGCGTCAAATTAAATATAAATAAACAAACAAATTGTAGTCTGAATGACAAATTACAATTGTCATTATAGTTAATGTGTCTGTAGTAGCGAGGTATTGTTAAATTATCTGAACATATATTCTAAACGGTATCGCAGAACCATTTCAACACCAGACAAGAAACATTAATGGGAACAATTTCATACAAACTATGCAATTGAGAAACGAATATAGTACAGTTAACACTGTGTGCGCTGATACCTCTAAAGTCAAGTAGATGTCTAACCGTTGTGGAAATATAATATTATCTAGTGGTACGCTAAGGATATGTGAAAATAAAACACTGCAAGTGTTTTTGTAATATTATATTAAACAAAATGTTGTAGTCATAGGTAATAAGATGTATTTAGTAATATTATTTATGTTGCGATTTTGCTGAAAAATAAAAAGAAATACTGAAAATAAAAACCAATTTTAAATTTTTAAACAACAATTTATTATATAAATTTTTGTATTCATAAATTGTAAAAATTTTCAATTGTATAAGCATTCCTTTTTTTTTTCTAAAAAAAAACTTTTTTATCACCATATTAAAGTTTTTTAGACCGTATTTAAATCCTTAATAGTATACGTATCATAGTCNGATTGTATAAGCATTCCTTTTTTTTTTCTAAAAAAAAAAAACTTTTTTATCACCATATTAAAGTTTTTTAGACCGTATTTAAATCCTTAATAGTATACGTATCATAGTCTATGACTATACGGCTTTCGGTCCGTAAGAATAAGGCTACGGTACATAAATTATCTATCTGCATGGATTTCTCGAGAAATCAGTAACGCACTCACAGATGCGCAGTTAATTAATATTCCCTGCATCGTGAGATACTTGACAGTGCCAAATCATATCAATGAAATACAGAATTTAGTGACAAAGTGAGGATTACTGAACGTGGTGGTGGATCAGTAAGTTGGCTTAGTAGGTAAGCCTGATGTTGTGGGATCTGACTCCAGTATTGATTAAATAATTTCATTTCACCCATTAATCCATACGCTTCCCAAAAATTTTTGAAATTGAAAAAAGTTCTAATAGTGTGATTTTAATTAAACTGAACCCCTTTTTTGTATAAGTGTATAATTTTTAACTGACATAACAAGAATGACGTTAAAAATTATTTTTATTTGAAGTGTAGATTGCCTCTATAGAGCTTTTTAAGTCATACAGTACATGACTAAATACCTTTCCTCGTCCCTGAAGATTAACCTGAAAACGGCTTTCCATATTCCTGGCCGTTAGATGGAGTATCCCGTTCTCGAAACCGCAGATTTCGTATGTAACGTACTGCTAATCTTTCGGTATCTGGAGCTTTTAGCGGGTCTTCTTTACTTCGAATAACACGCAGAAAAATACCCAGTGATTGATATTTAGTTGACAATAGGCATTTGGAAACGACAAACGATAGGCTCATTTGATGTAACTCATGTGGCGGCGTCCTCTTTAGAAATGTACTTGGTGCAACTCTGCATTATCCAATTGCTTAGGAAAAAAAAGGCGTTGGTTCACTGCAGTACTCACAGTTCAGTCGAAAAAATAGCTGGAAGAACCATTATCTCTGTATATCCATCCTGTGCATCAAAATCTTGTATTTTTCTGTGAAAAATTAGCGACCAAAACTCGCGTATTATGTGAGTTTTCATAGACATGCTAATGGAAACATGTCTTATCTGTGAGCCATGTGATAGATAGCATGCCAGGATTTAAAAACAAATTATGCCTGAAACCGGTTACAATGAATAGTTCACTCGTTTTGCCCTGTGTGGCTCCGTCAACCTCTATGACTTTAGTTAGCTTTCTTCGCGGATCTCTGATGACACAGTGGTTACTAGAGCCCTGCCTCTAGCGACAGGTGACATAGTAATTCACGTGCTGACCGCACAAGTCGTGTCTGGACATCTGCAGAGACCGCCAGTGGTACAGATGAATGGCGAAAGCCTGTTTTCATTACAAGGGATCCAGTTTCTTACAAATTGCGAAACAGCGATAGTGTTCAGTTCCTTGTGCCGGGGAGGGTAGGGGGTTATCAACTGTGAACAACAAATTCTCTCCAGTATGACATTTGCGTAAATTATTTTTCAAAAGTTCTATTTTAAAATATGTTTGCAAAACTTTTGAATTTCTTCCTAGTATTTTCGATTAACAGCGTGTCTGTGATCAAACCAAAAATAATAACGATGATGATAAGGATGACACGGATGATAAAACACTAAAATTGCCATTATGCCTTTCTTTTAGAGATACTTTCAATTTTACAATTTGTTAGAATTCTTAAAACTCAGTTTTGTGGGCAGTGAATTTCAAGCTGGTGGTTGTCAAATCATTATGGTATGTAAACAACAAAGGAAATATATTTTTCGTATCAAAATACCCTTTCTTGTCAAAATGGATGTATCAGTATTTATAAAACTCTTAAGGTTTTCTAATTTCTTTAATTTTCAAGGACAAACTATGGCCAACGAGGTAAAAGAATGCAAAATACAAAATGTGAGGACGAAGCGCAAGTATTTCAGAGAAATATCGTCAACGAAACTCAATGTGACAGACGATAAAATGGAATAAAAGAGTAAGAGCACTCAAAAACACAACGAAGGCCGCTCAAGTAGAATGACACAGCATGATCAATATTGGAACTCAAAATCACCTCCATTTGACTAATGTGTGTATGTTTATAAAGTACATGTATGTGTAAAGGTGTCATTTACACCTTCGAAAAAAAATGTCCTATGCTCTCTTGCGATGTACGTAAAGGTGACTGAGAATACGTTTGTTGACGTAGAGAAAATCACATTATATCTTCGAAGTACTTATGAATATAAAGAACTCTAGAATCAAACATTGCGGTAGAATAAATAAAAATGCCTGTGAAATGTGACGCTCCCCGCGTCCATGTATTTTGGCCGTCAGAACACACGCGCTAGCGAAGCTTGCAGGCGGTCAACACCAATAAATATTAAGGGTGGCGGACGTGTCCAAAAAGGATCCTGCGCCTCACAGCTGCAAAGACGGGCCACCCAAGTTTTCTGCACGTGCAGACGGCATCCGGAGGCAACGGAAGGCACCAGGGCGCGGACACAGCTGCACTGGGCAGCTGCCCCAAGATACGCCGAGGTCCCACGACCCCGGGCTTCGCCGCAATAAACCAAGAAAGCTTTTAGCGGATGTACGAGCAGAAGAATAGCAGCATATCTGGGGACAAGGGAAGGACCACTGCGGGCGCTGATCCAAAGACCGCCCGCCAAGTAAGCACGTGCAGAACGAGACAATGAAACGGCCACACCAGAACCGAAGGTCCACGCTGGGCAGCCCGAGCCCCAGACACGTGTTTTATTACTCAGGGAGACGCCACGAGATTCCCGGACCACGTGCAGACGAGGCAGTTTGAATATGGCGATGGAGGCTACAAAACGAG
>NQII01002961.1:249586-301795 GCA_002778355.1 Clitarchus hookeri
CCCGCCGCCACCCGCATCCTCCGCCTCGTAGCTGACGGCACGCGGCGTCGACGCCGACGAGAAGCGCGACGTCGAGTTGGTGAGCTGCTGGTGGTGAGGGCTGGTGACGCCCGGGCTGCGGCTCCAGCGACCGCCATACTGCCCGCTCAAACTGATCTCCGCCAGCTCGCCAAACTGCCCCTCGTCAGCCATCCGGGGTCACGTCGCCGCCTGCGCACACACACCGCACCCACGCGCTCTCACAACCACCTTCAGCTACACGTCTTTCATTACAACTCCTCCTTTACAATTAATTGAACTCTTTTTCCTAAGACCTCTTTAATTAAGGAGCCCTCGTACCTGGCGCTTGAACTGCGTTGCACACTGTTTGAAATACAGTTTTTCCCAATAAACTATTAAATGCTCGCCCAACGTGCTGGTCTACGGAAAGAATACATACTTCAGACAAGGCCTGCTTGGTCCTTTCAAGACGTCAAGCACATTATTAATACTATTTCAGAGCACTCCAACATAACTAAAAACTGTTTTCTTTTTCAAAGTACTTTACCTCAAAATATACGCTTCAGATACATACAAAAATACTCAAGAGCCCGGTATTAAACCTTGCCACAGACTTTCCACCAATCAAATGATTTGGTTACCGCTTACATCCCCATAGGTACACGCAGCACGACGACCCTTATCGCTCCCACACTTCTCGGCATCACAAGCGGAAAACAGCTCCAGGTAGACGGGCTCCTTAATATATTATTTCAGATTGCAATGTTTCCCTTCGCCATACTTGCCAATGTACACTGAGATGGACCTAGTACTTGTGCATAAGAGTCTCGGTCAAATTATTCGTGATGTTACTATAAACACAAATACGTTTTACACTCTTAACTAAACAAAATCAAACAAATTAGGGTGAGTTAGTTACAGCATGTGATTCACCCCCCTCCTCCCGCCCCACCAAAGGGCTGATTTCTAAAGTGTTTAATTAACCGCGAACCGATTATCACTCAGTATCATTGTGCACAGTCTCTTTGTTCAGAAGAAGGCTTGCAAAATTTACTGAGTCAGTGTCATACATCGTGCTGGAAATATTCCATTTGACTTTTATTCGGGCTCTAATTTTCTTGTAATATTTTAAAAAAGAATCGTAATAATTTTCCAGAGCGTTGCTATACCTTCCTTATTGTAACACAGTAAAAAAACCTTATACATCACGTGCAAATTACTCATTCCGTATCCAAAGCTGTTTTGAGCGTCGACGGCAGCTTAATCAAACATTTAAGGACACGTGTGTGTGTGTGTGTGTGTGTGTGTGTAGTATTTTAGTCTTGCAACGAAATAAGGCCCCCCCTCCCCTAATTTTCAGAAGCATTTGTGCCACGGAATTTGTTCTTATTTATGTTCAAATCTAAATATGTTCACGTTCCTTCTCCAAATATCATTTTCTCTTAGTTATGTAAGCACTTCTCGTTAACTTAAGCTCCATTTTTCAGTAAAACTACACGCAGTGTAGTATTCGTGCTCAGTATTACATGAGCCTTAAAATACGCCTCCATTTCATTTCACTGGAATTTTCCAAAACATTTTGGTTGCATTGCTTCATCCGTCTCGATATGTCACTAATGCCCGCATAGTATTTTACAACATAAATCATACAGTAATTGGACAATTATAACAAAGTTAAATTTATAGAACAAAATAGTGTTAGTAGGAGTAGACGTTAACTTTTAAATACGTTCTTTGGTAAATTTTAAATTAATCATGAAAAACAAACTAATGATCTGTTGCTCAGATAACAACAAAGCTTATGCATGAAGTAATATATAATTTGGAAGTTTATTTGGATCGCAAGGTGAAAGTGATCGTGCTATTGGATTGAAAAATTTCCCTACTCTTTTTCGGGGCTGCGGTTGCTAAGTGGTTAGACTGCTCACCTCCCACTAAAGCGAACCGGTTTCAATCCCCAGCAGGGTCACTCCCACATTTTTTCGCAAGTGAAAATCATGCCGGACGATACCACTGGTTTACGTTTCCGCCATCCTTGCATTCCGGTGCTGCTCCATTCCCACCTCATTTCATCCTCATCAGCTCTAAAGACCTCGTTGTTAAGGTGGAATATCAGACGCCATGTATGTTCGTAATTTGCGTGCAGAGCTATCTACTTGAAGTGAGGGTAGACACAAGTTAAATTGCACGCACGCAGTTCCCTAGTTTCCCGCTAGGTGAAAGTAGTTGCAAAACGTAACAAAAATGGAGGTGTAGCACGGAGCTATACGCTGTTGCCAGTCCTCTTACAAACACTCTCCCGACCGGCCGGCGGTGGTTCCTCGGCTCGCGCCCTACAGGAAGAAAGGAATTTATTGCGCTGGCTAATTATGTCTCAAAACTTTTAAACCCCGTTTAGACCAGTAAGAAATACAGACATTACCCTTTTCACAGTTAGAAATATGTTTCATTCTAATTCTTAAGTTTACATATGTTATTTATTCTATACACCTGTTGTACGTTTATACGAAATAACCTGTACGGAGGTAGTTAATAACTAATCCAAAATCAAAATAAATAGCATTTTTAACGTACCTGTTCAATGAACTAATGTGTCTATATATACATGCGTTTCTTAAACTTCAACCACGTAATATAATGATATTCGCAAATTGATATCGCAAATTGAGATGTCTGGTTTGAATACAGCTTCTATATTTACATTAATGTACGTAGTTATACAGATTTCTACAATGTAGGAGTGTTGGATATGCATCGTAGGATACAACTTGTGTACAAGTAAATTTTGCATTTTTTACATTTCTGAAAGAAATTGTTTAATATGCGGTAAAAGGGTAAGAAATAATTTGATTTTCTATCAAGATTTATATTAACCAACTTGGTTGGTTTGCAGGTAACTTCTAACCCCATCTTTTTTCTCTTGGAACACTGCGTGTCATTCAGTCACATGTAAAAATCAACACTGTCTTAGACATACCACTGAACAGTACTCGTGTATGACGTAGCCTATGTGACACCGTAACACTAAACTGTGAAACATATATGTAAGTATTTATGTGTATAAAACGAAACGAAACCGGTCTTAGTTGCCGCCAGCTTGAACAGCGCACTTTTATTTAGGCGTTAATATCTCACATAATTTACTCTCTCACAGTCAATATCTCTGTATGCACGCCAGGGGGTGTTTAAGCATTTCGGGGCAGTAATATATTTTTAAACCTTAATTTTTAGCAATGCTCAGTTAACCTCAAACTAGCTACAATTGAGCTTTTCTTCTACGTCAGCGCAAAGGTTTTCAGAGTCTCAAAACAAAACAACATCGGATTAACGTTTATTAATTATCATAAAAACTTGAATAAATTTAAAAGCCCAAAGATTTTGACCTGAGGCACATACATAACTGTATGTAGTCAAGTCTAAGTGACCGAAAAATTCAAATACTATAGCACAAAACATTTATTCACTTGTCAAGTTTTCGTACAGTATTATCTATAAAGTTGGTAATTTGAAGAGATTTGCTTCGACTGAATACAAATCTACTATGCAGCTGGTATATGATATCCGTCTACGGCTAACAGAAGTGCAGTAGTTGTACGATTATGTTTCCTAAACCCTAACTGCGATTCAGTTAACATATTATATTTGCTTACTTGTTAATAGATTTGCAAATAGAAAGTTTCGACAACCATTCACATTTCTGAGAAAAAAAATAGGAAAATTAGATATATTTTTAGGGGGTGGGGATAATGAATAAATCGGGAGATGTAGAAACGTAATAAAACAAAACAAAATTTGTCCAGTGAGAAAATTTTGAAATAATGAGTGTTTTGGGGTTTAGAAATGGGCTGTACCATAAAATTATGTTCACTGTGCAACTGATACTGATAGCGAAGTTAACATAGCATTGTCCCTACCACACCACCACCTCTCATTTTCATGGCCCGTGTATGTATGTGTGAATGTATGCATGTGTATGTGTGTGTATAAATGTGCATGTATATAGGGTTAAGCCTAGTCTTCCATTAAAAATCGTGTGACGGTTAGCAATTTAATATAGCGTATACAAAGACTGCTGTTTCCACATGATACAAGCAAGGATAATGTATTATATGTACTTCATCCGACATAGCTGTGATCCTTCATTATAACACTTGAAAACTAGTGGCATTGGATTCGTAATTGTACCTACTTTTAGCATACTTTCCGAAGTTAAAGAAGGCTTATGAGATCACTTTCCTGTCTGTGTGTCTGAATGTGTATGAATGTGTGTGACTACGTGTGTGTCCCCCCTTTTCAATTTTTTAACGCGTCTACCGAATTTAACCAAACTCGATTTATATATAATACATACTCAGTTAGGATACCTGACTTTTATAGTTTTCGACAACGCCGAGCACTTACTTTCTTAATGATAGTATTTTATTTTTTAGGATGATATGTGATATTTTGGGAACAATTCAACCGATTTAAACCAAATTTTCTATACTGGCAAAGCATCGTGTAGACTTTAAATTATGAAGTGGACATTGTGGTTAGACCGCAGTTTTGGAAAATAGAATAGCTTAAAATGGGAAAAATTAGATTTTACATTATATCTCGAAAACTGTCAAAGAAATTCTCGCCCAATTTGGCATGTGAGTCATACTATGTCATATAAGGTAAACGTACGTAATTTTAACTTGCTTAGAAACTTGTTTTCAAAATAGCGACCACACATATATTTTAGGTTTATTTGGTATACAAACTATACCATTTAACCAAGTTCGACCACATTTTGTATGCTGAAAGTGTCTACTACAAGCACCTATATGCCAACACATAGCCGCTTGTGTCAGCCTGTTTGTGAGATAGTACCACATGAATAAATAAAGTTTTTATGTCGTATCTCGGTAAACAATAAGCCGATTCATACCAAATTTGGCAAACAAGTAGTTCTGCGGCACGCGATGTTCAATTATATGTTTTAGTTAACTCGTACGCTTATTTTCAATATGGCGGACATGTAGATATCTTATCTTACAATGTTATATGGTTGAAACCATCTAATCGATTCCAACTTAATTGTATGCTAGCAGAAGATATTACAACTATCAACTGTGTGTACACGGAGCATCTTTTGTCCGTAATTTTGTAAGATAGTGACACATGATTGAATAAATTTTATTTAATATCTTGGGAAACAATTGCTCGATTCCAACAAAATTGGGCAAACAGTTTGCACTGCAGTAGGTGACGTAAATTGCTGTGCTATAAGTAGTTCAGGCACTTATTTTGAAAATGGCGGCTATACAAATATTTTAGCTTAGTATATTTTATTACCGAACCAATTTCGAACTTAACTGTGTATGCTGGCAGTATCAATTACAACCATCAAATTTGTCTATATAGAGCTTCACTTCTCTGCCAGTTTCAAAGTTAGCCCCACAATACAAATTAAGTTTTTGTCATAACTCGGGAAATAATCAACCAATTCGTACCAAAATTTGGCGAAGAATTGGTATTGTGGTAAGAAATATAACTACATGTATTTCTTCAGTGGGACAGACATTTTCAGAATGGTGGCTATAAATTAATTTTAGGTTACTGTGCTATATCTTAGAATTATGCATTCGATTTTAGCATTACTTTGTATACTGGCGGTATACAATCATCGAGTGTGCAAATATATTACATTTTTGTTCCTCCATTAATATGATGGTTTTATGTCATATCTCAAGGACTGATCAACCGATATTTACCTAATTCTTCAAACAAATAGCGCTATAGTAGGCCATGTAAATTTAAGTGTTTTAAGTGTCTCAGTGAATTATTTTCAAAATGACGGCCCTGTTAATATTTTAGGTCACTGAACCCTGTCATTCAAAACTTTAGACTGATTCGAAGTTGATGCTTGAATTCGACCTTCGTAATGCAGTTGATTGCACATTATCTTATGGTACGACATTTTCTGGGTTCGAGTCCCGGGTAAGGCACGTGTTTATTTGTAATTCTCTCACTACTGTTGCATATGTTTCTGGTTTCATCTCTAATGATATTGCTGTCAACGAGACGTCAATGCCTACCTACAATATAAGCTTTTAAGTAATTATTTTAAAATGTATTCAACTCATGTTGAGTAAAGTAGGCTCATCATTTATATCAGGAACTCTTTATTTGTGTTGACTATGAATCCAGCAATAATTAACTTGCCAATCTTAAACAACAGCAAAGTAATATAATGATTCTCGCAAAGTGATATCGCAACTTGAGATGTCTAGTTCAAATACGGCATCTATATTTACTTTAATATACGTAGTATTTACATTAATATACCTAACGATTACTTCATTATGTTAAGAGTCTGTCAAAATATCTGGCCTACAAATGTGCAGTGTGTCAAACAATATAGACGAAAAACGCGAACCTATTTTAGGATGTCTTACGTATGCTTCCAATGCCTAATAAGTAGGGTCACCTAATTTTTGTAAAAATAATTCCGTGCAACCCACAGCTCAATGTCATGTGCGCAGTTTAAGCGTTCCTTTGTTTACTAGACATTTGTCTTGATAAGACAAAAATTCTTACTAGACCAAGCCAACCACATTTATGTTACTTTAGGAGTAAACATCTGTAATTCGCTGGCAGATGCTTAAAACCAGCACCAGTTAAAATCATCCAGTTATGAAAGAGAATCTAAGTTTAAGTATTTTAGAAATACAACAAATCATAATATTTCTTGTAAAGAGCTGGCGTCTCCACTAATTAGTTAATATAGCCATTGGACCGATTAAACGTTTCTGAAGCAATACACTGTACATACATACGATGAAATATGTAATGTTAGCTTTTCTTTCACGCTTTGTTAGAGTTAGGTGTCTGTAAATATTTAATTTATAATATTTCGCCACATTACATAACATCCATCTAAAGAGATATTTGCAAAAATGAGTATCAACAATGTGGTACGAGTCTAGACTTATAGGTCCGATCAAGACTCACATTCGTGATTTAAACTCTACTTGGATAATATTTCAGGATTTAAAGTATTCTTGAACACAAATGTGAACTTGAATTATAATATTCTTCAAATACATTTCGTAATGCATACTGTGTGAAGGCTGTTTCGAGTATTGATACAGTGTCGTAGCAAGAAATTTCTCAAGAGAAGGGTTACACCGACTGAAGGAAGGGAGGGAAGTTATACTGGCATTAGTCGTGCTAAGGCATGTGTTAATGCCAGGGTATCCACTTAAAATCCATTTTGGATCTCCCTGAATTTTCCCTGTTTTCCAGACCTGTTTTCAGAACCGAAATCTCTAAATACCACATTTTTTCACCGCTGACACAAAAAAAAATGCTATTAGTGAAGTTTAATTAAATTCTACTGCAGCAAACCAATCCAGCAGTGCTAACATTTTATTCGACTCGTCGACATTTCTCGTGATACTCACGATATTGACTTCACCGGAGTGCCCATTACAAATACGCATGTACTTTGTAGGTATAGAGCCTATGACACTCGGAAAAGATGTATTATTGCCAGTTCACAAACTTAAAAAATTGAAATTTTAAAACGCATAGGCTCATAATTACATTATCCTGTATTCACACTACTACTACTTTTGCAGAGTAGTAGTTATTTATATTTTCTCTGACGCAGGTGAAAATTCCCGGACTTTTCCCTGATTTTTTCCCCATCACATGAAATTCCCTGACTTTTCACTGCGGGTAAACACCCTAAATAATTAAAAGAAAAATTAATTCACAATTTAATAACACGCATCACAGTTAAGAGTAATTATGATTTTATCTAAATGGAAAGCACATTAACAATTTTAGTTATAATAGTTGACAACCGTATGGAAAAAAGGGGCTGGGTGAGTTACAACACCCACATCCCCCACCCTGTGGTTACGCCGTTGGTATTGGTGTACATGTGTACGCAGTGTCAAATATACACTGAAGAGCCAAAAAATCTGGTACACCTGCCTAATATTGTGTAGGGCCCCCGCGAGCACGCATAAGTGCCACAAGAAGACGTGTCATGAACTCGACTAATGTCTGAAGGTATGCAGGAGTCATTTCACACCATGAATCCTGCAGGGCAGTCCACAAATCCATAGGAGTGCGAGGCGGTGGAGATCTTTTCTAAACAGCACGTTGAATGGAATCCCATATATGCTCAATAATGTTCATGTCTGGTGATTTAGGTGGCTAATGGAAGTGTCTAAAGTCAGAAGAGTGTTCCTAGAGCCACTAGGTAGCAACTCTTGACGTGTGGGGTGTCGCATTGTCCTGTTGGAATTGTCTACGTCCGTCAGAATGCACAATGGACATGAATGGGTACAGGTGATCAGACAGGATGCTTACGTATTTGTCACCTATCAGAGTCGTATNGAATGCACAATGGACATGAATGGGTACAGGTGATCAGACAGGATGCTTACGTATTTGTCACCTATCAGAGTCGTATCTAGACGTATCAGAGGTCCCATTTCACGCCAACTGCACATGCTCCATACCATGACAGAGCCTCCACCAGCTTGAAAAGTCCCCTGTTGACATGTAGGTTTCATGGATTCATGAAGATGTCTCCATACCCGTACACGTCTATCCATCCGATAATTTTGGAAACGAGACTCGTCAGACCAGGCAACGTGTTTCCAGTCGTTAACAGTCCAATGGTGGTGTTGGCGGGCCCAGGCGAGGCGTAAAGCTTTGTGTCAAATAAAGAATTTGTCAGCTGTTATATTTTCTATAAACATGGCAAAATGCCACAAAGGGGTCAATTTCTAACTATACGATAATTTTCATAAGAAAGGAACTTATTTGAAAGTCTTTGGCAGATTGAAAGTTGCCACATACAGTGACTATTTAAAATTATTTATGTGACTGTTACAACTTCCTACAAGTAAAAGGTTTGTGTCTTAGCAGATTTTATATTTCATCTGAAACTATGACATTTTTTTCGTTAAAGAGTACACAGCAGTGTTATTTATACAGCTTTTTATAAAGATACTAAAAAACATATATTTTCCTTCAAAATTCAATTCTTTTATTGTTTATAATTAATAAAATAATTTTTACGTGACATACTTTGACCTTACCTGTAATATTATAAACATAAATTCGCATAACTAGAACTCGGCACGTATCTAACACTCCCCCTTAAGAGCCACCCAAATCTCTCAACGCACCCCAACTCTGCTGTCCTTCGGTGTATCTCACGCCATTCTACTTTTCTCTTAACCTGCGAAGGCAGGGAAAGTTTGGCCCGAAATAATTGGGTCTGAATAAAGAAACTGATTCCAAAAATTATTTGCTTTACATATAAAATATTATTGAGTGAAAAAAATGTATGACAGTGTTTAAATATTTGCGTTTAGTCTTTCTTACTGAAAGGACTGTTTCAAGGGCNTTGAGTGAAAAAAATGTATGACAGTGTTTAAATATTTGCGTTTAGTCTTTCTTACTGAAAGGACTGTTTCAAGGGATTTGGAATGACCAGTTCCGTGATGGAATGGATTTTTTAATTGAATAAAAACTTTGATATTAATTTTCTACTATATTAACCATAGTACAAAAAACCTATAGAGATTAAGTATTTTAAAGTGCATAGGAAGAACCAAGATCCCCATTACCCTCTTAGTATTTTGTTCACATTAACGTACAANTTAAGTATTTTAAAGTGCATAGGAAGAACCAAGATCCCCATTACCCTCTTAGTATTTTGTTCACATTAACGTACAATATTAATGTATAAATATATTATTATCACAGAGACTACATTTTGTCAGTTATTGTTACTGAAAACAACCTTATTCCAGTGTGTCTACGTTACGCCGTAATTTTCATAGCAGATGATTACTCGCCTTCAAGTCACGAATAAAGCAGTCGCGTAACATGGCGAGGTAGCTAATATGATTCACAGAACCTTCAAAGAAATATGGACAGAACAGAAGTGCAAGATATTTCAACCTACATCGCATGCGACAGGTTCTCTCCCAGTTCTTCAAAGAGATGTTGGTTCTCTTTCTTCCAGTTACATGCTTATCATTTCATCCGCGTAATACTTGCTATCCCACAAGCTGTTCACAAAACTGACAGTGGGTCATCTACCATAGTTCTCCCAACCACAAGCGTGAATCGCCTGTAAGGCATCTTCAATGGCCGAGGGCGCTAAGGCGTTGCCTTTGTACTCCGAGTTTCCGACTTCTAGCCCCGAGTAAACCAAGGATGTGTGTGTCAGATTTAGATCTAAGTTTGGGACAGTTTAGCTCTAATTCGCACCTAATTAGAATAATGGCATGAAAGTGGGAGCGCTAATAAAGGACAATAAAATATAAAAATCACAACAAATGCCGGTGACCACTTGCGTTAGAAGTGAACCTGTAGGCTAGACTCCGCAGTTCTACGAGGGCTGATGCAGAAGTCATGAAAACTATTGTTTATCTCCCGAAAATTACCCAACACCGAAAATGTACTATGTACAGTTGGAATTTTACAACATGTACGTTTGAATGGTGACACCGCATGGGGTATAGTTGCAGGAATGTCCGGCAAGGAACAAAGACAAACATGGCTTAAAATGACAGTTGAATTGATATATCTCGTACAACCTATATACACTCATGTGAACGGGTATGTATCGTACGTGTACCAGGTGTTTAACATCCTTCAAAGTAGTCTCTGAGGTTGTCCACGGTTCGTTGCCAGCGATGAGACAGACGGGAAATATCATCGGCTGCATGAGATCCGTCAATGTAGGCCACCTCTCGTCCAAATTTTGTGATGATGTCTGCTTCATCGCTGGCAACGAACCGTGGACAACCTCGGAGACTAGTTTCAAGGATGTTAAACAGCTCGTACACGTACGATACGCACCCGTTCACATGAGCGTATACAGTTTGTAGGAGAATATATAAAATAAACGGTGATTTTAAGCAGCCATGTTTGTCTTTGTTCCTTCCCGGACATTCCTGCATCCACACCCCACGTGGTGTCACCTTTCAAACGTACATGTTGTACACTTTCAACTGTGCATAGTACATTTCCTGTGTTGGGTCATTTTTGGAGATAAAGAATAGTTGCCATGACTTCTGTATCAGCCCTCGTATGCATACTCGAATCTCAGTTACTTTTCTACTGGATGCTGCCCCAGCGAGTGCAGAGCAGCAGCACGGGATATGGTACTTACTTTCTCGCTAGATATCCGTTGATTCGGAGTCGTTCAGACGTATCGAAAACACTGTGATCGAACTCAAAAATAAACTGAAGCGTTAACCATGATTCCAGACTAGCTTGTCCTAAAATTCATCCGCGAAATTTTCCGAGCCTTACTAGTGGCCCAATTTTAAAGTGATACCTTTACCAGACTATTTTAAAATTCAGAACGAGATCTAAGCTACAAAGACGACGCGACGCCTGGCATAATAATATTTCTTGTTGCAGTTAAGACTACTTATGAGCCTTCATTAGTGGCGGAGGAGAAATAACCCTATCTCTACCAATCGCTGAGAGAGAGAGAGAGAGCGACGTACTGAGGAGGAATAGGATATGTAAGACAGGTAGTTCAAGAGCCAAACGTTTTGAGGATATTCTGTTGCTTCGTAACATATCACTAATAACTTGGTAAAAATAACAAATGATTTAAAAAACTAAATCCATATTGTTTTTTAACATAAATATGAAACTGCTAACTTAAACTATAAGTTTGTATATGTTTCTAAAACCTACTTAAACAAAAAGTTTGGTTTCAACTAAAGTGGTTTTTGGAGTCGCAATAGTGCCATGTTGGCAATTTATTTGAAATCCGACAATTGGTTTGCCTGCGATAATGGTTTTAATCTATTTTGACTTTAAATTTCTTCTCAAAAGTTAAAATTTAAATACTAGTGAACCACATAGAAAGTTACCACGAAAATTTTGTCATGACATTTTGATTGCATGCTGTGTTCTAAATTATTATTATTAATTTTTCATTATTGCATGGAAGAATATAAAAATTTAAAATTCATTCAGTTCCTTTTATTAGTTTTATTAAAGCAGTTTTTCGCCATTATAAAACTTTTTCCAGACTCTTATGTCATGTCACAGCAAAAATACAAGTAATAGGCCTATGCGGAATATGTAGCAAATAGTTTTCTACTCTCGAACATTCATAACATCAAAGATAGTTGCTGTATTCCATAACTAATATATATTTTAGGGTAGTATTCATTTAAATATATTGTAATAAAACTTCCAAAGAATAAGAAACCTTTCACATAAAAAATTTTATACGTACGTATTTTGTGTGTACTTGAACTCGCTACATTTAGTTATGAGGTAATTTTGGCATGTTTGAGAGTACAAATATGTGGCAAAGTTCGTAATTACGTAGTTAATTTTACTTTCTACGCGAAAAGCAGACGGAACATTTTGATAACTCACATTTTATCTTCAATCTTACTTACACACCACCCTGTCCGCAATAGTGCCTTCCATATTCTTCCACACTTGGCGTACCTCCAGATGCCGTGTTGGCTGCCTAAGAGGTGCCTCGTTTCGCTGCCTAATGAGGGGACGGTGTAACGGCGCAGATGATATTATGATCATCCTCGCAATTGTGTTTGCAGATCAGTAAAGCTGAAGGCGCAAGAGACGTTTAAAAACGCCTTTCAAGCAGCTGCGATTACAGCAAAAAAATGCTTTCCTAGTATTCCTCCGGTTACGATGATTGTTTTAAACTTTTCATACGTTATATTGAGTACATTTTTATTTCACGATATCTGCTTAAAGTCATGCTACTTCAATATCAAAACGTTCAATATGTCACATAAGCCTAGACATTACCAAAAATTCTGACTTATGGTGTCAACCAAAGCTTTATATCAACATGTTTGACTTCTTGTTATTCAGACACAAAACCTTGTTCCTATATATTTTTTGCAGGTTAAACTTTTTATGTGGGGATATATTAATATTGCTTGTATTAACTATGGACGAAAACGTACTTCAATTATCGGCAAAATTTCTTATTAAGGACTCGCATACCTTGGAGGTCATAAAATAACCAAGTAAAAATATTAATAAAAGGAAATTTCCTGAAGAAAGAAAGAAAAAGTTCAGACAGCTAGCCCATAGCAAATCAGCGATATTAAAAAATTAATAAGAAAGGAATAAGTTTTGAGAAAAACAAAGGCCTGTGTCGACGGAGTAGAACAAAACTTAAACAATGGACAAACGGCTACTTTCATTTGTTTTAAGGAACCGTTTCTCTTTCTAACGTAATGGGAACAGTGTAAACGTCTTTTAAGCATGCTAAATAAAACAGGATTACGAGTTTCTATCTTCTACATATGAATTACTTTAAATATGTTTCGGGCTTCCACGCTCCCTAGTTTATAAAGTAGCGAAGATTTCAATAAAACCAAATCAAAAATATACTCCAAGAACGAAATAGTAACTGATGTTTCCGAAGTATTTTCACTCCCAAGTTTTGAGAAATTGAGCTGTATTCATGAATAATAGGTAGAAAGACACATTTTTTTATTAAAAATTTTTTTTACTGTTTATAACAAAATAAAGACAAATTTTCTATTAACTTAAACAAAGAAATAGTTATTGTTACGCTAATTTTCACTAAAGAGTAGACAATTCTTTTTTAAATATTCTTCGATTTACTATAGTGTAACTGTGTTACTGCGTTACTTTTTTCAGTACTTTTAAAAGCTGTTGTGGCAATTTGTTTGACACTGGGCATATTCAGGAGGTCGCGTTTTTAGTTTTGAACAGTTATGTTAATGGTTTTACAATGTGTTTTCCGTTCTTTTTTAGAACAGCACCGTAGTTGACCGAAACATGTATGTCTAACACTTTAGTTAAAAATACTTTTAAGACAATGTATACTATCATTTTCTCTAAGGTACACCCAGCTTCAAGTAATCTAGCAGAGACAAATGCTAATGAGACTAGTTCATGTTATTTACGTTAATTTTGTTATAAGCCGTCCTTTCTGAATTGTTTAAGAATCTCCCGAGATGTTTAACTAAACAACCAAATGTCGTATGAATATTTTACAAAAGGAACTCAAGAAAATGAGGACTTGTACACCCACACTGACCATGTGACTGTATTAAAAATTTTCGTGTTAGCTGACCTCACACAAATAAAATCATTTCAATCCTTAAAGACCGTTGTTTGCTTAGAATAATTTGATTTTTAATATCGCAAAAAAATACAACTTTAATTAAACTCGTGTATTTGTGCTTCTCGGTTATTTTGAAAATTATATGATAAACTTGTATATCTGCCAATTATTAAATTCGATTTTACACTGCAAATTCCCGTTGTAGTTTATTAAATATGCTAACTTGTATTTCCAGGTCTAATGATCAATAATTTTAAATCATTGTACTAATAGGGTAATCGGGAGACTGTCAACATTCTAACCGAAGTTTAAGAGCCGGTTTCACGATGTCTGGTTTTGTTCCGATTAAGGTTTTACCACATAGTAAGTGGGAGTTCGGACATCTTCTGTTTCTAAATGTACGGTTTGGAATAAAACATCTCAGCAATGGTTATCTCAAACAAAAAAAGTTCTGATTATTGTTTTTATCAGAACATTTAAGTCAATCATAGAGGTCATTCGCCAATGTGAAATTAAGTTTGTGTGTTCAAAACATTTTGTAAATTTGGCAAATAATTTCAAATTGATTATTTGAGTCCGACATTAAATCAAGAGATATTAATTATTCAGCGAAAATACGAACTATTACCAGAACACATGCTAGAAGGTCCTTCAAATGTATAATTATTCTTCAATTTAGATAAATTTCCGTTGCAAAATTGCATGAAAATATGGGCATTTCAGTGAAGACGCTGATAAACTATTTATTGTAGTTAATAGAAAAATATATAATATTTCTTTAAAAAATATCTTACCTGAACTATTCTATCGAAACGCATTAACTGAAATCCCAATTAATTATTTTTATTGAAAGGTTTATCTGATAGACACGATAGCGTAGACGTTTAAAGTCAAACGTTGGGTAAAAAGTGGAGAGTCCTTGCAGAAACAAAAATATCCAAAACATTAAGTGATATTATTTTGGGTCCACGAGTGATGCCGTAAACGCTATGAAAAGCTAATTGGCCTTTAGAATCGCTACAGGTTCAAATAGTATGTACTCGCTAGGAAAGCTATTCTAAAATTTGTCACGTGTTTGACCACTCACAAGCCTTTATGAAGTTGTTTTTTGAGTGTCAGAAATATAGTTTTAAAAATATATCAATAGTACTCAACAAAGAAATTTTCTGCAGACTTTATAAATGAACTTAGCACAATAAACAAACATGACGACCTATAAGCAGCCAATTAAGAGCTAAAATGTCGTAGCATGGTTACCAAATTTATCTTTAAAAGCACTTAACTAAACGTTAAACCCCTTAACTTAAGAAGTGTGTTAAGAAATGGTTCGAGACTAACCAATGATAAAAGTTATGTTTATATTTGACATGTGTTAATATAACCAGTACTTTAAAGTTGTGTCACCGGCATTAAATAGGAAATCATTATACACATAATTGGTTTAACCGTGCTTCGAACTATAGTTTCCAGACACAGTGCCTTTTAAAGTATCTTGTCAAATACCTGAGTACGTTGTATAGTGGGTAGAAATTCAAATTCAATAATAATACAAATTTCACACCAATGCATTATCCAATACTCGAACATAGGTACCCTGCCAACATAAGCCAGAGTGCATCCATATACGCTATGAAGTTTGACACCTCGGCGCCGCATGTTCATGTTCACCATTACTGTGCCAATTAAACTATGAAAATACGATAATACCACTCAAGGAGCAAGAGACTAATTCCTTCCTGTATGTCGAGAAACAGTTTGAAACACTGCCAAGTAAGACCAGCGCTGTTAAAACAGTGAGTCGCACACATCACTATGTATGCATATCTGAGGGCTGCCGAGTGCGGATAGCTGACCCAGAACTCAGAAGACTGAAGCCACATGAAAGCTTCGCGTGTCTGGGCCGGGAAGCAAATTGCATTACCGCAACTCTGCTTCTGACATTTCCTGCGCGAATTTGCATCGTCTGGTCTCAGTGAATACGTTCGCTGAATGGAATATTTGCAGTATTTCTCTGTAATTAGCGAACATGCGAAAAGGTCGGTGTAAGGGGCTGAGCTGATTACATGTTGCTGTCGCAATCAGTGATTTCAATGGGAATTCCTATATACATTTTAGTAACATTTCGTACTGTCTCGGACTTACTGAGCTTACTTTTATCCTTCAAAGTTTAGTAAACTTTAACATTGTTAGAGTAAACACCATCCAGGATTACCTTGGTTGTGTTGTAGAAAAAGTGGGGAAGTTAAAATAGTACCATCGTATGAATATATTAAAATGATATAATTATCTATGGAAATCAGATTCCATGATAATTCGTTAACAGGTGGGCTGCTTCAAAATTTAGTATAAGGAGAAATATAGTAAACGTTATCCGGGAGTTCATGGTTATTTATATTTCTTTATCAATTTTGTATTTCTTTATTGCAAAATCTCCTTGAAAGACGTCCTTATGTTAATTCCTATTATATTATATTTTCTGCCATTATTGAAAAATCTTAACTATAAACATTGTACAACAGAAATTGTGTCGTTTGCTTAAGATATACGAGTAGAAAACTGTAATTATAAATAAGGTATTAATTTTTTGGTATTTCTACCTGTCTTAAAAAAAATGAAACAGTTTTCTACACTGACAGATTTTTCAACCCTAATATTTATTTGTATATTTTTTAGGTATCCACTATTAAGCCCCCCTATTCCAAACTGACCAATCTTATGACGTAGTTATCTTAGCGTAAGTATAAAAGGTTATTTTGGAAAGTCTATTAATGAGTGTATTCGTTTATATAAAAATGCATCCCATCAGTAAGTTAAATCTGCCATTCTAAGACAGAAACATTATGTTGTTATTGGGTCCGACTATATTTCAACTGACCTTAATCGATAATCTGTTTCGCAGTTTTCAAAAATTATATTAAAATTTTATTATCCTCTATGATCGCAGAAATATTCGAGAATATTTCGTACGTTTGTACGACTTCGTAATAAATATTGACTGCTGTGAAACGTTACAGTCACGTAACAATATTGTGGTAGCGTTATGTAAGTTAAGGCATTCTCTCAAAAAACCCTCCAGTTTTCGAGATTTAATTTATTGTAACAAAAAATTCAGCTTTGACATAATTCCCACGTCTAGATAATTAATATTTGTCAAAATATAAAACTCAGAATATACAATTCACATATTGCATCACACTGATCTGAATTATAAAGTGAACTGTTTTTCCTTTAGATTGACTTATTTAACACATTAAAAATGCTCGTAGCGTCTTTGGTTAATGTTTAGTGGCACAGACTACAGGGTGCCTGGGGTTTGAGGGTAAATCACACAATGACTTCATCACGCTTTCATAGTCTGGAACAAGTTTATTCAACGGGACTTTACTTATACATTCCCGGCACTGTTGCGGGAATTTACACATACTTGCTGCCGAGGATTTTCTCACACATTAACGCCCTGCGAGTTCAAGGCCTGAAGGGCTGGTTACAATGTTCAAAGTTCTGGCTACGTTTCTGACGCTGTAGGGGCATTAGGTGTCAGGACAGGTCCCTGAGTGACGTCGGGGTTACTTATCTGCACATGTTGCGTGGTAGCTGTTCCGGCAGTTGATGGGTCTGGTGAGCTGGATAGTTCTGGTAAAGGCCCTCTGTGGTTGGTTTGTTGCACGCAGCTGGCTTCCTCTTGAGCTGGCACCCCTCGTTGGGGCTCACCACTCGCTCCCGTTCTCGGCGTAGGGTAGTAACAGACTGTTGACTACCCCACCACGTCCCGGCGAGGGACCCCACGTGGGCGTGTGGGTCCCACACGTCCTTCGCGGATCTGGGTTGCACTGGACAATCCCACTAGCTCAACATGGCACTTCTCGGTGAAGTTCACCACTCAACTACGCCTTCTCGGTGAGTTGCAACTGCCTGGCTGGAAACTGACTGACTTATGTGGTAACTGGCTGGCTAACTCGCGTCCCGACGTGGTCAAACTACTCGTCCGACGTGACTCTGGTAACTTTCTCGGACTCTGCCCTGCGTTTCGCGTCTCGCGTCCCGAATTGAACTTCCGCGCCACTTTCTGCTCTTATATTTCGACTGATGGACGTGGCTGACCTCTCTGTGCGGTACTAATTAACTGTCTTACCGTGCCTACTGACGTACTGCTGTACTGAGGTACTGTTGTGGCCGGGAGTCCGATCTCCCGGCCGCTCTGTGAGCAACTCCTTCCTCGAACTCTGCGCAGTACTCTAGAACTGACTGATCCCTCGAACTAACGTCTCTGGGCGGTAATAATTGACTGACCTGACTAACCTCTCGGCTCGGCAATAATCAACTGAGCTCCACTTCTTTCATAAAGGGATTTTTATGCACGCCAGCCTCCCTCCTTAAGTGTCGGCACGTGTCTCTATTATTAGGGGAGGGGGTGAGGTGGTAGAACGCAGAACACTGCCTTTCAAAACCAGTGCCCTGGTTCCTGATGGTTGGAGGCAGGGGGAGGGGAAGGTAGCACCTTGTCCCTAGCTTATTATCGTCAGCTATTTCTTGGTGCATGTTTTCTGAATTTAGGCGAACTGCGTTTCTATATCTCGTGAAACCTCTGCGCTCAACAGATCTCACAGGCTTGCTAGAGGCGTAGGGGGGAGGGTGGTAGGGAAGGCCTAAGCCGCAGGACACGTGTAACTACGATCCGCCACCTGCCTCGTGACACGTGTCGACTGAGAGGCCTCGCAAAGGGGGTCAGCGAGGTTTCTATTCCAAAAGACGTCACACGTCAAATTTACCATTTTATTCCCATGTGATGCGTATTTGCGGTTGACCATCTGGTGCAACGAATTATAAATTATATAGCATGAACACTCTGAGGCTTCATCCACAACCGACATAGCGCACATAACATGCATAGCATAGGGAAGTAAATGCCTGTTCACCGCCCACAACTAGTGCTTGGCATGACTTACTGTACTCGGTGTAACTTGCTTGGCTTTGTGTTAAGATGATCATCTCTGAGAATATTGCGCCAAGATTTTAATGCCAGACAATGAGAGTGTGAAACGTCATAGAAACTGCTGTTGTAAAATTAAATATATATGTAAGAAATTACTTTAGCCGTATGCATCGATTCCCGCCTTCCTCTATCTGGTTCCCGAAATGTAAATACGCATTGTGTAGCAGCGTGGTGCGTTGTAGGACTATAGTAGCTTTTACTGTGTAAAATGTATTGAAACGGTAGCGTCAGTATGAACCACGCAATTGTCGCGGTGCGGGAGACCATGCAAAAAAAATAAAAGTTATGAAAGTGGTTTTCAGAGTAGCTCGATAATTGCCACGCAACAGCGAGTAAAACATTCCGTTTTAAGAAATATGTGAGCAAGTCCAACCATTTCACGGCTTCCATTGTGACACAGCAACGATTCAGACAACAAAAAAAACTGAAACGTTTCATTTAAGATAACTAACTTATGGATAGNCCATTGTGACACAGCAACGATTCAGACAACAAAAAAAACTGAAACGTTTCATTTAAGATAACTAACTTATGGATAAAAAAATTTCCCGTGCGAACCTAATTTAAATGGTAAGATAATATTTGTTTTTATCTTTTACGTTAAATCCAATTTTGGACGGACAATTTAGCTTTNCCTAATTTAAATGGTAAGATAATATTTGTTTTTATCTTTTACGTTAAATCCAATTTTGGACGGACAATTTAGCTTTTTATACTTTGTAAGTTATGTTATTTAAACTAAGTTGATTGAGGATGGCCGATAAGATGATTGGTCAAGTTTATTCTATGAGTAGAACATAAGCTAAGTCAAAAGTTTTGAAGTAAATATTACAAAGTAATTTTAAATGGGAAACTAATATAATAATGTTTTATTTAACACAGATCTGCAATCACTGCAAAACCTGTCGTCATTATTAAATTATTTTTTTTGGGAATAACTAAGACTATCACCGAAAAATGTATATAAAAGTTAGTAACATGGATGCATTATTGATTTTTAACAACCAACAGCTAATCAGTATGTCAAATAAACGAAAAAGTCTGCCTGGCTTTAAATGTACACTGAGGTGACAAAAATCTTGGCATACCTCCTAATATCGTGTCGGACCTCCTTTTTCCCGGCAAAGTGCAGCAACTCGACGTGGCATTGACTTAACAAGTCGTTGGAAGTCCCCGGCAGAAATATTGAGCCATGCTACCTCTATAAACGTCCATAATTGCGAAAATGTTGCCAGTGCAGGAGTTTGTGCACGAACTGACTTCTCTATTATGTCCCATAATGGTGGCCAAATCATTCGCTGGAATTGTCCAGAATGTTCTTCAAACCAATCGCGAACAGTTGTGGCCCGGTGACATGGCGCATTGTCATCCATAAATATTCCATCGTTATTTGGGTACATGAAGTCCATGAATGGCTGCAAGCGGTCTCCAAGTAGCTGAACATAATCATTTCCAGTCAATGATAGGTTCAGTTGGACCAGAGGACCCAGTCCATTCCATGTAATAACAGCCCACGCAATTATGGAGCCCCACCAGCTTGCACAGTTCTTGTTGACAACTTGGGTCCATGGTTTCGTAGGGTCTGCGCCACACTTGAACACTATTATCAGCTCTTACCAACTGAAATCGGAACTCATTTGACCAAGCCACGGTTTTTCAGTCGTCCAGGGTCCAACCGATATGGTCACGAGCCCTGGAGAGGCGCTGCAGGCGATATCATGCTGTTCGTAAAGGCACTCGAATCTGTCTTCTGCTGGCACAGCCCAGTACAGCCAAAGTTCGCCACACTGTCCTAACGGACACGTCCGTCATACGTCCCACATTGATCCCTGCGGTTATTTCACGCAGAGTTGCTTGTCTGTCAACACTGACCATTCTGCGCACACGTCGTTGGTCTTGGTCATTAAGTGCAGGCGGTCGGCCACTGCGTTGTCCATGGTGGGAGGTTATACCTGAAATTAGGTATTCTCGGCACACTCTTGACACTGTGGATCTCGGAATGTTGAATTCCCTAACCATTTCCGAAATGGAATGTCCCATGCGTCTAGCTTCAACTACCATTCCGCGTTCAAAGTCTGTTAATTCCCGTCGTGTGGCCATAATCACGTCAGAAACCTTTTCACATGAATCACTTGACTACAATTGAAAGCTCAACCAATACACTGCCCATGTATACATTTTGTACGCGATACTACTGCCATCTGTGTATTTGCATATTGCTATCCCATGACTTTTGTCACCTCTGTGTACATTAGAACACTTTTTTGCACAATTTATATTATATTTCAAATAAATTACAAAACCTTGTTTACACTAAATTTTGAAGTGTGAAAATGGACATAGGGTTAACTAAACAGGAAGTATTAACACTAGGGATTTTAAATTTTTAAGGATTTGCTTGTCTTCGCTTTTATGTAATGCATAAGAAACTTACAATGACGGGCCGTATGAAAACAAAAGAAATAAATACGTTTATATTAATTAGTTATAAAAATAATAAAGTGTACCGGAAATTCTAGCACTCTCATTCAGAAAAAACCATTTGGCTGTGTTATCATATAGTTTAATGTTTAGTAAATTTAATAAATTAAATATAGTAAAGTTTAGTTTACTACCCGTATGAGATGGAGTGCGGCACGCTGTCCAGACTGCTGCAGATCTGTAGCTAGGCGAGTCAGCGGGGGAGAGCGCGGTCAACGATCACAAGTGACGAATATAGCCGAGGAGAAAATAGACCTGTCCTGTCTGGGTGACGTCCTGCCTCGAGCCTGGCCGGCTAGCGCTGCTCACAGACACTAGTCGATATGTAGGTCATTGCGAGCTCGGTGGCTCCTACTTTACCGCGAGCAGCGTCGCAACTGGCCAAGTTAACATTCCTCTTATATTGCTTGTGCACTTCTCTCTAAAAGTTATTACAATTCAGTAACATAAAATATGATTAATAACTAGAACTGCTATACAATGCAAAGGATTCAAATGTATCACGTGGAAATATTAATATTATTTAAATTTTTGTAATACTTCTAAGCGAGTGTACGTAATACCTTATTTCCGGCAAACAATATTTGTCATAAGTGTAGCTTCTTGGCAATACAAACACGTACAAACGATTGAAGTTTAAATTAAAAAGTGATAAACCTTATGTGATACAGCTGCTGTTATTAATATACTTGTAACTATTACGAATTCTCTCAATGAAAGTAGACAGATATATATGAGACTCATTTCCAAATTAAGTGAAAAGTAACTTTTAAAGAGCGCTCAATAAGTGGTATTTTACAACCTGGAATGAAACACATGCCACCCGGTAAGTATTAATTACAACAAAATATAGCTGCAAACTCTTTACTGTATTTTTAATCAACTACATTTTAGAGTTTTGATTTGAATCTATTTACTATAAATTATATGTTCCGCGCATTCCCTTCCGTGGGCAGTTTCTGCTTCTGCTGTGCTCTGGAAAAGAGTTATAGTACAGAAAAAAACACGACACACTTAATATTTTGGTCTTTTCTTCAATAACTCTGGAAAACAGTAATTGGCATGATCTGTATATTCGACTGTGAATATGTAGTATATATAAAGTTTATATGCCGGGTGATTCGCCCACGCCTATTTTACCGTATCTATGCAACCCATACACTATACTACCGATATTAACAAAACATCAATCGTATCTTAACACGACGTGCGCGTGGATTCGTTGTCAGTACAGTAAGCGGTGAACGGATGGTGTTATATCAGCATTGTGTTGAGAAGCAGTCACTTTTCAAAGAATGCACATCCGTTTATTGTGTTGAAACAGATTATTGCGATGTTTACCAAATACGTTGGTACGTGACGATTGTATCCTTAGTAGCACACATTTGCCGCGCTTCGAGTCATTATGTTCCTTCATATGACACAAATTACGCGCAAGTGCTGTTTTGTATCAATCATCTATTTTCGCGCCGCTGTTTGGNTGTTTAGTGCAGGCTGACAACATCGTCGAATGTTCAGCTAACAGACGAGGAGCCGTACGATGTATGTACACGGCACGGGACTCGGCTACACAAAATGCTATTATTTTATAGTGGAGATGTTTAGTTAAATAGGTAGTATTGTGTGCGGGTTTCATAGATACGGAGAAATAAGCGCGGGCAACTCCGGTATATAGTATACAAATATACACATACATATACAGACATAAAATTTTATACCACCCGTAAACTTGTGGCCCTCAGTGCAAAATAATTTATAATGTTTTAGGGTTAGTCGTTTGAATATATTCTACATGGCACTAAAATATTTTTGAAGTAGATAAGAAACTGTTTGGAAGTATAACTGTCTGGGGCGCCATAAATGTTTGCGAATTTCTAATCACAAAATGCTACTCGTATTTTGTAGATTAAAACCGTATCGTAGAACCGAAAAGGTAACCGCACGAAACTGTTGCTACGATCATGTGTTTTGACAAAATATTTTGTAATAACTCTAACGCAGTTTTTCAACGTGGAAGACGTATCTGTTGATAATCTGACGAATGGAATAAATATGTGTATATTTAAAGTGAATGCGTGAAGAGTTGTCGATGGGCCGGCGTGTGCGGCGAGAATCCACGTCTAAATGGAAGCCTGTTGCCTGCTGGAGAAGGAGACGGAGGCACTCAGCCATAAAACAAGCAACTGTGGGTGGGGCCATGCGGGTGGCGGCTGTCAGCCTCGCAGGCGCCCGGCTTCCCAGGCGCCGACTTGATCGCCTCCAGTGCCTCGCGCACTCCCATCTCCTATCCGTGACCCGCCTCCGGCACAGGCTTCAGTGCCACCTCTCATCGCAGCACCGAGCTTCTCATAACTGAAAAATGACGTTTACGTTCTATATCCTCGCCCTCGAAGTTCAAACCCACACTCCGACGTATTCAGACAAGGCCATCACTGTGGCTTAAACACTGGGGGGAAAATGGTTTCTGGCGGATACGAAATATTTGTTCGGTATCCACCTTGCCAAATTTCTTTGTGGTGAACTCAGAGTTATTCAGTTGTCGCTATTAAACTTCTGTGACAAATAAACAATTATTTCGCACTGACTAGGTGACTACAAAAACAGATGGCAGTAAGACTGCCCTACAAAATAGTTTTACTCCGTCTACACATAATAACTTAAATATTTTTCTCCTTCACTTGCAATGCTCAATATTACATAAATATAAATTTAATTTTATAATTTTGCAAAACAAATTTTTTCTTTTAACCTGTACGTTTACAGTAACTTTTATGACTTAAAAATTATAGAAAACTATATAAAAAAAAGAATTTACTGAAATAATTATGCGTTTTATGAGACAAAATAACACATAAAATTAAAGAGCTGTTCGAATATTATGTAATAAAATTTCGGAAGGTACAACATCAAGTTTATAGAAAATAAATGAAACACTATTTAATATCATGAAATTAAACGAAAAATTAGATCTTATGAAAACTGTAATTCTTCCGTTTTTTCCTCTAATAATATTTACGTACAATTAAAAAATACGGAATATTTTAAAGACCATATGAGAAGTGTTAAAAGGGTCTAAACCAATACAGTGCATTAAGTTTTAAATAAAGCCTTTAACAAACTACAAAAAAATCCAGATACTTTAATTTCATAAAGTAATGGTTTTAATTAGATTATTCTAAAGCTGTCTTACAAAGTTGATTATTAATAAAAAGAAGTACGAATGTTTTGAGAGTATAACCTCAGCTATGTGTACGTACGTAAAAGCGATGAACGTTTACTCCTTGACTCACATTATGCCTTGAAAGTCATTGCAAATTCATTCTTCAAAATAAGAGTTTTTTTTTTTTTTNTGATCGCCTCCAGTGCCTCGCGCACTCCCATCTCCTATCCGTGACCCGCCTCCGGCACAGGCTTCAGTGCCACCTTTCATCGCAGCACCGAGCTTCTCATAACTGAAAAATTACGTTTACGTTCTATATCCTCGCCCTCGAAGTTCAAACCCACACTCCGACGTATTCAGACAAGGCCAGCACTGTGGCTTAAACACTGGGGGGAAAAATGGTTTCTGGCGGATACAAAATATTTGTTCGGTATCCACCTTGCCAAATTTATTTGTGGTGAACTCAGAGTTATTCAGTTGTCGCTATTAAACTTCTGTGACAAATAAACAATTATTTTGCACTGACTAGGTGACTACAAAAACAGATGGCAGTAAGACTGCCCTACAAAACAGTTTTACTCCGTCTACACATAATAACTTAAATATTTTTCTCCTTCACTTGTAATGCTCAATATTACATAAATATCAATTTAATTTTTTAATTTTGCAAAACAAATTTTTTCTTTTAACCTGTACGTTTACAGTGACTTTTATGACTTAAAAAGTATAGAAAACTATATAAAAAAAAAAAGAATTTACTGAAATAATTATGCATTTTATGAGACAAAATAACACATAAAATTAAAGAGCTGTTCGAATATTATGTAATAAAATTTCGGAAGGTACAACATTAAGTTTATAGAAAATAAATGAAACACTATTTAATATCATGAAATTAAACGAAAAATTTGATCTTATGAAAACTGTAATTCTTCCGTTTTTTCCTATAATAATATTTACGTACAATTAAAAAATACGGAATATTTTAAAGACCATATGAGAAGTGTTAAAAGGGTCTAAACCAATAAAGTGCATTAAGTTTTAAATAAAGCCTTTAACAAACTACAAAAAAATCCAGATATTTTAATTTCATAAAGTAATGGTTTTAATTAGATTATTCTAAAGCTGTCTTACAAAGTTGATTATTAATAAAAAGAAGTACGAATGTTTTGAGAGTATAACCTCAGCTATGTGTACGTACGTAAAAGCGATGAACATTTACTCCTTGACTCACATTATGCCTTGAAAGTCATTGCAAATTCATTCTTCAAAATAAGAGTTTTTTTTTTTTTTTTCAAAATATTTTTTTTCTACTGTTTAATTTATGAAGTGTGTGCTGAAAATAAAACGCGCCTGAAGAAATATCTTGTAAAGAAAAGCTCCTATAAAATCTTGTGTATTTAAATTAATACGTAATATTGTTAAGGTATTAAATGATCTATAAAAGTCGATTTATTTACCTGTGTGGGAAAACTCATTTCGAGAAGAATATAAGCATACATGAGATTAAGCGATTAAAATCGATGTAATGCAATTATGGTAACGGCGTTATTAGCAGCAGCCTTCAGTTGTAATCATATCTGGCCAATCACGAGGTGCTCCATCATCCTCGCTTGACCACATCGCCTATAGCAGCCACTTTAGGACTCTGGGCACTATGCTCGTCTTTCTTTGTAATAGTTAGATACAATTTCGTACCTGTAATGGCCACTTTCCAAGCCCTAACCCAATCAACACACACTATTGATTCTCGTAGGGAAGAAAGAACGCAAACTACCTAATAAGAACTCATAGGTAATTCAGCAGACGATGATCATACATCCAATAACTGAAAACTGTCATCGCAGAGACTTAAAAACATAGNGACGATGATCATACATCCAATAACTGAAAACTGTCATCGCAGAGACTTAAAAACATAGCATTTAAAAACTTTTTTTTTTTTCTTCAAAAATCTTTTAACGTGTATTATTTCAAAGAAGTAAATGCGTATGTTTAAAATATATTTATTTCAACTGGCAAAATTAATTGCACCAACTTTTACTCAGAATCCACTGCTGGAGCAAGAAAGGATGAGATATCATTAATTTCCCATTGTCTTGCTGTGTTAAGCAACCTCAAAAATGTTTGCTGATTTTTTTTGGATGATGTAATGCAAGTTTGTGTCTCCATAATTTACAAGTTGTTTGCGAAATAAAGTAGGAACAATTTATGAACTTTTAACAATAAAATGTGTTACAAGTGCGCGAGCAAATGATCGTAATAAATGNATAAAGTAGGAACAATTTATGAACTTTTAACAATAAAATGTGTTACAAGTGCGCGAGCAAATGATCGTAATAAATGAAAAACAACCTTACTGTATTATAATAAAAAAAAAATAGGTATCACTTGACAGTTGTAAAGTAACTTGTTCGTTCAAACTTTCAACCTATGTTACGGAGGAAAATGGGCTATTTACTTTTATATTTGTGATATTGCAACGTCTCCTACAAATATCAGTACCACGTGTGTGACAGTACAGAGATCATAAGCGACTTAATTCGTTTAAAAGGATGTTATATATATATGTACATATATATAATTTAATGCAATATTTCATATTAAAATTTGTCGGGAAAAATTACTTGAAGCATTTTTTCTCTGTGGATATGCTCACCTCACAACGAATACTTTTTCCAGACATTCTAAGAAATAGCGGTGCGTATAACAGCACTATAAACAATATTAGGAAAATTTCCTGACAATTGTAATGTAGTATCCGCAAACTTGTTTGAGGAAACATATTTTTCTTTACATGTAAGGTAGAATTACCACACTCTGAAGTAAAATGCACTTACATGGCTGTGGAAAATCCCATACACGGATGGGAACATTACCTTACGAAGTGTGCATCTCTTCAGCATTGTCTCAACAGCAGGACAGGAGGAATTAACAAATCAAGGCGCCATGTTGGACAGCTTGTATGACTTATATTCGTTAGCGCAGGCATAATACTAAGCAATAGAAATTTGTTTTAAGGTATAAAATCGGTGAAATACAGTTATTAAATAGTTAGAGATGAAAAATTTGTAAAAAAAAAAAATTGTAAGAGACTGTGGAAAACGGATAGTTTTTTGTTGCCGTATTCAAATCTCAATAGACACCTTTATCTTTACCCACGTTATGTTTATGTCAAGAGAATTACTAAATAACTTGGAAAGGTATTGACTTCAAAGCACTAATAAAGACACTAAAGAATTTCTAGATAAACTTTGCTTTGTACCGCACAAAAGTAAATAAGCAATCTGTTACACAAAATAATTATTATAACCAGTTGCAGGAATATCTAACTTGTCAAGTTGCTCTTAGAATGGCTAATAATAAGAAATATTTTAGGAAACACTTGTATAATTATTTCACTTGAAATTTTTTAGGTAACTTAAATTAATAGAGTTTTTTTTTATCTTGTTGGACTACATTATTACGCTAATAATCACTAATGCTGCTATGTTTTCGTCGTGGTGTAGTGGGGCTCTACCCCTATAGCTCAGGGGCAGAGTGGCCGACTTGTAGTAGGAGAGTCACGAGTTCGCGCCTCGGTTCCTCTTCGGCAGATTTTCAGTTCGCATGTCGCACACATGTGTACTGTGAGTTTGTCAACAAGTCGATCTAACTTGAGCTCGTCAAACGTAAAAAAACCACATTATCAAATGTCACACACGCTCTATCCAACGGCACATGTATCGGTATATAGGTCAATAATGTGAACTTTAAAAAAAATGGGTAGTGCACCGTCCTACAGATGTAAAGGCCCATGGTTCGCGCCCATCAACCGGCAAGGGCAGATGAGTTTAGAATTGTGGTTTCGGTTACTATACGTCTGAGTATATAGGTAATAATCAAATAAACAGTACTTATACATCCGAATTTTTTTAATTTTAATTTTATAATACAAATATATGAAATATTCCCTTACTTGTATGGAATTTTCGCACACTTTTGTAAGGTACTATTCCGTACGATTAGGGAATAGTAATTTACTTGTTATGTAGATTTACTTTATATTTAGGAGGTAATTTTATCTTACATTTAAGTGTCATTGCTTCCCTTACATGTAAGGGAATTTTACCTCAATTTTTTTTTACGGTGGGCCTTTTACTGTGTAAACTTTGCATCATCGCTCTCTTTTTGCCCGGTGATTGGTTACCCTTCTCGCACGATCTACATTTTAAAATAATAATAATTAATATATTTCATCACGACGGTGATATGATACGCAAAATTTTTGCAATTTCATTATAATTTACGATAATGATGGTGGTAATGATCATTACGTTATATCGCACGTGTGAAGATATGGTCCGGCAGGTAACTCGTGGAGACTTTTCCACAGCATGGTCCAAAATTTCATTTCATAAATACTTTGTGACGCTAATCATCGAAGCATATCTTCCTATGAACACTTTCGNATTATAATTTACGATAATGATGGTGGTAATGATCATTACGTTATATCGCACGTGTGAAGATATGGTCCGGCAGGTAACTCGTGAAGACTTTTCCACAGCATGGTCCAAAATTTCATTTCATAAATACTTTGTGACGCTAATCATCGAAGCATATCTTCCTATGAACACTTTCGAGGCTATCCGTGACAAATAAGCATAGAATTACAATTACAACACTTGGCAGCGTTAGCAAAAAGACACTATTCATAATTACAACTACACCCATTGTCATGAAAAATGCATACCAAGAATAAACCGTCGGATTCAAACGAAATTGTATTAGTGTAATAATACAGGCAAAATAAAGGGCTGATTTACGAGCATCAAAACAATGTTGAGCACTCACCCACTATTTTAGTAACCCGCCGAAATGTGTCAGTACGAGTGGGCATGGGATTAAACAAGTACTGTATGCTATCCTTTAGCAGATTTTCCAGAGGTTTTTCTGAAAAGTATGCTTTATTTATGAATACTTAAAACATGGGCGAAGCTATCGTCTCATGTAATATTTCAGAGAAACCAGAGCAGTGTTCGAGCGAGCGTTATCTGGCTGTAAACTGGCTCCTGGACAATCAGTCAGTAGAGATTGCACATGGGACTGCAGGGTGTCTTCAGCGCACGACTGTGTGGTACATGGCCCTCGTATCACTGCCATTGTTGAAGGACTGTCATGTGCGATGGCTCATCAGACAAACAAGCCAGTAACAGGTAATGAGTGCCACTGAACAAGGATAGTCTGTAGCACTTACCTGCGGCGCTCTACATTCTGGCACAGTAGTCACCTGCTCCCAAAGAACAAGCTGATTCGTCGCTGAATACAATGAGTCGCACCAGTCCGTAGGGTTCCAAATTGCTCTCTACTGACACCGCAGCAAACTAAGGTAACTATATTTAGGTGTACATGGTGTAACATGTAAATTTCGTCGTGGTCGCAGATTCACTTGTGCCATGCGTCTGTAAATGCTTATTGTAGAAGCATGGTGTTCTAGTGAAGCTGCCACTTGTCACAGGATGATGGCCAAGCAAGCCGCTGTCTCTGTGAACTTTGTACGACATCAAACTATTCTCCCTCCTGACAGTCTGCCAGAGTTTTAGAAGATCAGTTATTTACTAATTATAGTGACATGGCTGGTTTGTATACAGCGCTAACATAAAACAATTGATTTATTTAAAAATTAATAAATTAAACAAAACGGATGTCATGCCAACCTAATAAATGAGAGAGTACACAGAACAATTTCGATAGTGATGGTTACCCTCAAAGTTAATGTCGTTGCTCAATCATTGAAAATTCTCTGTAATTTCTTTCACTATGAGTGGGTAGGGTAACATGTAATTGCGCCGAAAGGGAAAAAAAATGCTCTGGTATCTGAAAGTTAGTTAAAGACTATTTGGTTGAATAAAGTAGTACTTTATACTTTTGAAAATATTGTTTAGTATCGTTACGAAGTGCACAAATACCTTTACCCCTTTTTTCTTCTCTTGTTAATTTCAAATATTATCACTGCTTTAAAATTTGCACTTTATTTCCACAGCAAGATTTAAGTTCTAAGTTAGTAATCTGCAGCATAAGGTGGTGTTACTCAAATGGATACGCCGTGTGTCTAATCTCTATTCCTAACAGTATATTTGTGGTACATGATTAGAAACAACAAAAATAAAACACAGAGAATTGGAAAAAACGTAAAGGCAATAGCATCTTGTCTACGCAAAGCGACATTGCTTTGTAAACGCCCTTTCAAACATGTATACAAGACAACATTTTTATTTGTTTGGTGGGAATATGCCTGCTGTCAAACATATATAAAAATTCGATTCCCGTTAGGACTCATACACCTCAGTATTCATACAACCTACCTTCACCTTAGTCTGCATACTAGTAATTATGCTGGGAACATTTATACGTCAGTAGATATCGCCATTTTTTACATTTCAACAATAACAAAGTGATCATCTGAGAATAACTCTATAGGCACAAATGTTAGCGCGTCATTAAAATTTGTGAGTTTCGTGCTTTTATCGTACTTTTTCCTTATATGATAAATTGTAGGTGGTATTATTTTACGTTCTCAGGCGTTCAGACCCAAAAAGTAGAAAAATTATATTTAAAAGTTTAAATATTATTTTAGCTAAATATGTGTTAAGATCAACTCTCAAAATAAACTAGTACTTTTACCATCNGAGGCTATCCGTGACAAATAAGCATAGAATTACAATTACAACACTTGGCAGCGTTAGCAAAAAGACACTATTCATAATTACAACTACACCCATTGTCATGAAAAATGCATACCAAGAATAAACCGTCGGATTCAAACGAAATTGTATTAGTGTAATAATACAGGCAAAATAAAGGGCTGATTTACGAGCATCAAAACAATGTTGAGCACTCACCCACTATTTTAGTAACCCGCCGAAATGTGTCAGTACGAGTGGGCATGGGATTAAACAAGTACTGTATGCTATCCTTTAGCAGATTTTCCAGAGGTTTTTCTGAAAAGTATGCTTTATTTATGAATACTTAAAACATGGGCGAAGCTATCGTCTCATGTAATATTTCAGAGAAACCAGAGCAGTGTTCGAGCGAGCGTTATCTGGCTGTAAACTGGCTCCTGGACAATCAGTCAGTAGAGATTGCACATGGGACTGCAGGGTGTCTTCAGCGCACGACTGTGTGGTACATGGCCCTCGTATCACTGCCATTGTTGAAGGACTGTCATGTGCGATGGCTCATCAGACAAACAAGCCAGTAACAGGTAATGAGTGCCACTGAACAAGGATAGTCTGTAGCACTTACCTGCNGTGCGATGGCTCATCAGACAAACAAGCCAGTAACAGGTAATGAGTGCCACTGAACAAGGATAGTCTGTAGCACTTGCGGCGCTCTACATTCTGGCACAGTAGTCACCTGCTCCCAAAGAACAAGCTGATTCGTCGCTGAATACAATAAGTCGCACCAGTCCGTAGGGTTCCAAATTGCTCTCTACTGACACCGCAGCAAACTAAGGTAACTATATTTAGGTGTACATGGTGTAACATGTAAATTTCGTCGTGGTCGCAGATTCACTTGTGCCAGGNATGGTGTAACATGTAAATTTCGTCGTGGTCGCAGATTCACTTGTGCCAGGCGTCTGTAAATGCTTATTGTAGAAGCATGGTGTTCTAGTGAAGCTGCCACTTGTCACAGGATGATGGCCAAGCAAGCCGCTGTCTCTGTTAACTTTGTACGACATCAAACTATTCTCCCTCCTGACAGTCTGCCAGAGTTTTAGAAGATCAGTTATTTACTAATTATAGTGACATGGCTGGTTTGTAAACAGCGCTAACATAAAACAATTGATTTATTTAAAAATTAATAAATTAAACAAAACGGATGCCATGCCAACCTAATAAATGAGAGAGTACACAGAACAATTTCGATAGTGATGGTTACCCTCAAAGTTAATGTCGTTGCTCAATCTTTGAAAATTCTCTGTAATTTCTTTCACTATGAGTGGGTAGGGTAACATGTAATTGCGCCGAAAGGGAAAAAAAATGCTCTGGTATCTGAAAGTTAGTTAAAGACTATTTGGTTGAATAAAGTAGTACTTTATACTTTTGAAAATATTGTTTAGTATCGTTACGAAGTGCACAAATACCTTTACCCCTTTTTTCTTCTCTTGTTAATTTCAAATATTATCACTGCTTTAAAATTTGCACTTTATTTCCACAGCAAGATTTAAGTTCTAAGTTAGTAATCTGCAGCATAAGGTGGTGTTACTCAAATGGATACGCCGTGTGTCTAATCTCTATTCCTAACAGTATATTTGTGGTACATGATTAGAAACAACAAAAATAAAACACAGAGAATTGGAAAAAACGTAAAGGCAATAGCATCTTGTCTACGCAAAGCGACATTGCTTTGTAAACGCCCTTTCAAACATTTATACAAGACAAAATTTTTATTTGTTTGGTGGGAATATGCCTGCTGTCAAATATATATAAAAATTCGAAATTCGATTCCCGTTAGGACTCATACACCTCAGTATTCATACAACCTACCTTCACCTTAGTCTGCATACTAGTAATTATGCTGGGAACATTTATACGTCAGTAGATATCGCCATTTTTTACATTTCAACAATAACAAAGTGATTATCTGAGAATAACTCTATGGGCACAAATGTTAGCGCGTCATTAAAATTCGTGAGTTTCGTGCTTTTATCGTACTTTTTCCTTATATGATAAATTGTAGGTGGTATTATTTTACGTTCTCAGGCGTTCAGACCCAAAAAGTAGAAAAATTATTTTTAAAAGTTTAAATATTATTTTAGCTAAATATGTGTTAAGATCAACTCTCAAAATAAACTAGTACTTTTACCATCTATCTTATCTTAGAACACTCAGACTTCGTCGTTTCATTTTTACAAATGCAGCCTCACAGTCCGGTATTGCTTAAGACGTCTTCTGCCTATCAAGTTATTGTTTCAAATGCGGACTAGCCATAGATTAATTTCCTTTTCATACGTATATTTAAGATAGTTTTGTATGTAAGCCACCTCCATATTAGCTCTCGGCATAAGGCGAATACGTCAAAAATCAGTAATTGAAAAAAGACGAGCATAAAATGTTATCTTGGTATTTACGAGTAGTCTGCCGAGTTTGGAAACAGTTTTGCTACAATGGCTGTCATTTATTCGAACTTGAAGGACATGATTTCCAGTAAGGCGTCTATTTGATGGACGTAAAAGTAAGGAATAGATACATTACATTTAGGTTCCAAGTTATATGACTGCCTCTGACGCTCATTCAACTGGCCAAAAACCTTCTAGGCGTGCGGCGCTCAACCACGGGAAATTACAGTTCAACCCTATCATTTAATGTGTGGAACTTTTGTAACAGTGACTGTGATGATATCTATGCAAAGATTTTGCCGTGTGGAATATGTTTTTACAGGGGAATTTCCCAGACAATTCATAGTGCATGGTCAAAAGTAGTTCGATAGGTCACGGGTTCTAGCCCAGTTTGATGAATTAGTGTGGTTTTCTTAAAGGAGTTTTCCATTCCTATTCCAGTCTAATAATGGTGTTGAGCACAATATTTCCATCATCACTTCCCATTCATTATACTGGCTGGATCAACTGCACCTATCAGTTCGTATGTATGCAATACGTAGATATACAGAATGTTTCATCAAACGTTGCGACACATTCGAAACGGAATAAAAAAGCGCATACACTCAGGTAGGATCACAATATTAGTTGATAGGCCGTATTACAATCCATAAAGTTCAGAAAATATTACCTTTCAACAAAATACTGACTTATGTTGTTTCAAGCCAAATAAAAAACAGAGGTGAAATTGTTGATCACAGAAAAGATTCCACTTCTCTAAATAAAATGCCTTTAGAGATATTTAAAGTGTCAAAGTTGTTAGTGAAGACACTGTTTGTGACATGCGCGTTAACACTGCAGTACACTGCACAGAGCACGAGTCGCTTGCGATTCCCATGTACTTAAAATGTGCGTTGAACGAAGTCTGAAGTCACTTTTTTTGTAGTAAGCAGAATACGCAAATTGTTTTCTAAAAGCTTTAGGGTGTTGGACATGTAAACATTCGTTATATTATATTTGTGATGCACACTGTTCACTTTATAGATATTATATCTGATTACTTTTTACCCTGACAAAATTGTTTATATGTCATGGTTTTTTTTTTCAAAATTACATGTCATAATCAAAATCTTACTATTTTTGTATTGTAAAAATATAATAAACTAAATTTTTTCCATAAAATTTTACAAGGGCAACTGAAAAGGACTTGTCTTAATTCATTTTAAAGCATACTTAGCAAAGGTTATTTTACAAAAATTCAGGTTCCGACACAAATAAAAAATATGTAAAACGTTCCTTTTTTTCGGAAATTTTTTTAAATTGCAAAAAAAAAAAAAACCTTGTATTATTTTATAAACGTCTTGAAGTATCTCTTGGCAGCTTTCAATAAAATTTATCTCATTTCTGCACATANACCTTGTATTATTTTATAAACGTCTTGAAGTATCTCTTGGCAGCTTTCAATAAAATTTATCTCATTTCTGCACATAAGCAAGATTTCATCATTTGTAAATTTATAAAGCAGTAAAAATGTGATTTTGACACGATTTTAAGCGCAAACTACGCTGATTTTTTTCTTGCGAAAGAATAGTTATTACTGATAATGTCTAAAGGTTTAACAGTACGTGGTACAAATAAAAAATAGCAAATTTTTTTGTGGAGTGGTTTGCAGTGTTTTAATTACATCAACATTGTACAAAAGTGTACATAACCCTAAACCAAGCATTATATATAAGTGTATTTGTTTTTGGTATGNACCTTGTATTATTTTATAAACGTCTTGAAGTATCTCTTGGCAGCTTTCAATAAAATTTATCTCATTTCTGCACATGAGCAAGATTTCATCATTTGTAAATTTATAAAGCAGTAAAAATGTGATTTTGACGCGTTTTTAAGCGCAAACTACGCTGATTTTTTTCTTGCGAAAGAATAGTTATTACTGATAATGTCTAAAGGTTTAACAGTACGTGGTACAAATAAAAAATAGCAAATTTTTTCGTGGAGTGGTTTGCAGTGTTTTCATTACATCAACATTGTACAAAAGTGTACATAACCCTAAACCAAGCATTATATATAAGTGTATTTGTTTTTGGTATGGATACCAGGCCAGAACACCGTCTGACCCTTTTAATTGTGCATTTAAATGTGAGGCGTCAATTAAGTATACGTGTCTAAACTTGCCACAAATGGACGAGGAAATAAGCATAAGACGTATAAATCTTAGTAGATATGATATGAACGACGTATTTACCTGGTGAATTTATTTAATTATCATTCCTAACTAAATTTAAGTCATTTTGTTTTGACGTTCAAGTTTTTCTGTAAATGAGTTATGCATTTTGTTAACGTATTATTAACATTGAACCCTAAAAGACTAAATGCAATAAAAACAAAGTGTCGTGCATTCTATTTTAATAAAAGTGAACACAGTAAATTAATATTAAAAGGAACAACAATTCCTAATTTCTTATTAAACACTGTCAGTAAAAGATAAATTATTTTAATTTTTACTCCTTATGTTTACTTTATAAGTATTAGGTTATTATTTTCAGCAGCATTCAGTTTAGGGAATAATTTGTTTCAAAACCATGGAAATGTCATGGGGGCCAGTTTTGTGCATTAAAACCATCGAAATTCAGTTATGCAATCCTTACAGTTTGACAATTTAGTTAATTAATCAGATACTATGAAAATTAGGTAACGGTGANATGCAATCCTTACAGTTTGACAATTTAGTTAATTAATCAGATACTATGAAAATTAGGTAACGGTGATAATTTTCTGGACGTTAAGCATGACAGTTACATAAAATATGAAGTAGTATGATTTCCCGAAAATGTCCATCACATTTTCTGATGTGAATGCCTTTTGTTTACGTTGGTATTGTACTGCGTCTTCGTCTAGGGGACAATGGTTAATCTGATAGAGTGCTCCCAGTGTTTGAAGAACAGTCCATCAAACAGGATTGGAAGCGGAGCCAGGTTAATCGCAGAAGAAAATAGCTGAATGAAAAAATCTCACACTGTTAATGTGTGTCCCGTTCTTTCTGTACCTGCGTATCAAGTTACGCAGAAGATCTCTTTGTGCAGACGAAAATAAACGGCTAAATAAACGACGAGAGCAGAGGATTTCTGAACATGAAAGCGGGATAATAAAGGATGTGTGCTCGCGATTTAGGGACATAATATTTTGCTTCCGCCTCGAATTTCACGTGGATGTATTTCCATTTGTAGTCTCCAATCCTCTTATCTCTACTCACTATGTCCACTGTGCCCTTGGCACCTCTGCAGTTTGTTACAATTTNTCCTCTTATCTCTACTCACTATGTCCACTGTGCCCTTGGCACCTCTGCAGTTTGTTACAATTTTAAAAAAACTGTATTTGTTTCTACTAAGCTATGGATATATTAACAATGAAGTGACTCAAATTCTTCAAAATATGGGGGTAAACTAATAACCCAAAAGTGGCGATAATCCCCAAAACATTGTACGCATGGATGTGTAATATGCGCCGTGGAATTAAACGTACACAATAGTGTTAGTTTTCAGCTAGAATAAATGGTGGATATCTATATATACGCGTATGAATTCGGGGTTTCTTAGAAGTATTCATTTATAAAACACGATAGTCCATAAAATTTCAGTTTCTAAAGTAATGAGAAGGTGAATATTACAATCATATAAATTTAGAAAACCCTATAAAACAAGATTATCTTGTACATGCATCTAAATTAACATGCTTAATTATAACTTGCTATTTTAAGGGCGAGTCCAGAGTAAATAAAATGTCGTGTGATAAAATGTTAAGAACTACATTTTGTAATTTTTAATTAGTTCTTAAGCTTTTCGGTTACTGTATTACAAATACACTTTTCACACACTAGAGTGCTGATCTCAACGGAGACTCTGAAAAACGATTGGAATAAAATAGAATCAGTGTGTGTGTAAAAAAATGTACACAATTCTATTTATATAATTTTTAATTACGGATTCCGGTAACAGTGTCAGTGGGTTTTACTCCCATTTACCGCATTATTGCATTGCATAGGTATCCTTTCGTAGGGTCCCTGTTATGTTGCGCCTTCAAAGACTGCGGTCACTCATCGCTTCCAACTGAGGAGCGCAGCCGCATCAGAACGGAGTTCTACCCCGTCCTATGGTGCGTCCGTTGGGGAAATAACTTACTCACAAAGTGCAGTAGAGTAACCCTAATGCAGTAGACGTCAAGAACACGAATGGATCTTACAATGTGTGTTTGAATAAATGACGTATCACAGTCATTCTCACTGGTGCCACTGCTGTTGCATTCTTAAATATGCGACATTTTCCAATTTGTTTTTAAAGAATTTTTTGAGCATCACGTTAAAAATTTTGTGCTTGTGACACGTGTTGAACCGACGACATTGCATCACAGAAAATATGTCGAATTCTCCTGTGTTTCACTTCAAAACTCCAAAGTTTATTAAAAAAAGTTGCTTACCGATTCATATAACAACCTGCTGAAGATTGGGAAAGGGAGTATTCTCAACTTAAAAAAATGCAAATCTCTTGTCATAAAAGCATGTAACATTTGTTTACTNTATTTATTTACTCTTATAAAAATTTCGAAATTTCCTTGTGTAGCATTAAATAAAAACAAATATCTTGGAAACATGCTTTACCTACCCAATTAATTATTCGTTCCCAATTATTATTTTATACACATTAAAGCTGAAATTGATGATGTTCCGCGTTCAAGACATGTAACATCATTCCACTAATCATATTTCTGTTCTTTTGCCTATCTTTAGCCTTAATTATTTCAGGAGACACCTTTGATCTTCACGTCGTTTGTGGAGGCAATTCAAAAATGTGTAGAATACAATGTTAATATACCGGTCACTTTTAACTAATGGTGCATAAAAAGATAACATTCGAAGCTGCTCCCCAAGTGACAGTTAAAGACAAGATAATTTTTAACCACTAGGGGGAAAAACAAATATTAATGCGAAGCGCACTCTTCCAAATTGTCGTCTGAGTGGGTCGAAGTCGGTATTTCAGAGTGTACGAAACGTGACGGATATTGCCGTTTGAGATGAGATTTCTCGGGGTGAACACGTTTCCTCGCGATTGCTTTCCATTCCATCTCTTCTTCATTGGTGGAGTCAACTCATTTAATTCCTGCTAAGAGACGGATACACCCTCAGGAATTCCTTATTCCAGAAATTGTAAGTCGCGTAGGACCCACTTCTCCTATAATTGCTTCTTGATATATATGTGTTAATATTTTTCCTTGCAAGAATAATTTGCAGACTACAAGATTCACGCAAAATCCATACACGATATTTAACTTGCTTCTGATCTCGTACAAAACATCCTCGTGAAAANGACTACAAGATTCACGCAAAATCCATACACGATATTTAACTTGCTTCTGATCTCGTACAAAACATCCTCGTGAAAGATTAAAATATAAGAAATTTCCTATATTTTAATGCAAGTTGCAGGATGAGGCATTTTGCACAAGGGCAGTTGCCTTCTATTTGAGTAGCATCGAGCGATTGAACACCTCTTCTCACGCATAGGAAGACTACCCAAAAATAATGATATGCCAATTTATGGTGGACCATTTACAATGAAATTATTCGTAATGGTCTTTTCTTTGAATTTGTAATATTAAATACTATAATTATGGTCTATAGTAAATATGTAACTAATAAAATCATTCTTATATTAATAGGTGAAGTATATATTTGTATTAGTAATAATTTATTAACTATTAAATTGAATATATCATTATTTATAATATTATTTTTTTTGTATGAATATTGATATTAATATTAAAGTTATTGTAATTATTAATATTATTTTTATTGGTAAGGAAAATATTATATAAGATATTAATCTTGGTATATAAATAAATAATAATATTAGTTCCTGGTTAAAATTAAACTGGTCACAACTGTTTACTGTCCAACTCAGTATAATACATATTTATCCCATTGAAAATTGCCACGAACCGAGCAGCAGCCGAGACAGAGAAATCAATGGCAAAAATATGTAAAATTAATAAGGAAATGAGTGTATCAATACTAACGTATAAGAAGCATGTACACCAGAAAAAAACTAAGTACGAGTAGTAGAAAAATAGTTGGGGGTGACTTTGATTTGTTAGTTGTTCGACGCAAAATTCAAAACATATATGCCCGCAGAAAAGAAGTAGGTCCAACCTACTTTAAAAAAGATAGTGTCTGTACTACGAAAAGCCAAAAATGGCTCATGGTAAACAGTATTGCTTACCAAGAAGAAATTTGTAAAGCAGAACTACTTTGCGTTATTAAATGCNAAAATGGCTCATGGTAAACAGTATTGCTTACCAAGAAGAAATTTGTAAAGCAGAACTACTTTGCGTTATTAAATGCCAACGCCCCGTTCCCAAGTATTATGTTGACGAACTTCTTGAAGCGCCACGAAGTAGTCAGGCTGCCGCCATATAACTGTAATATAAATACCATATACTATATCTGGAACACTGTCAAGTCCCGTGTAGCTGATAAAAATGTATCGCAAAGAGCCGACCAGATAAACGCCTTTACAGATGAGGCTATACACAATATATAATAAAAAGACTGGAAATCAGCTGTGTTACATGTAAAAAGAGAAGAGCAGAATATTGAAATAACAATCGTTGCATGGAACAAGAAATAGAAACATCTTAAATAAGTGTGGATGGTNAGCAGAATATTGAAATAACAATCGTTGCATGGAACAAGAAATAGAAACATCTTAAATAAGTGTGGATGGTGACAGTGAAAGCGATAGTTGTCATGATGACAGTTGTAGTGGTAACAATTGTAGTGAAAATCTATAGTGTACCTTAGGAGTCGAAGAACTAGCATAAAAAACGGCATGTTTAAACGACGGTGATCTGATTTACAGTAAACGTTTAAAGTTTTACTGGTGTTTGGAGTGATGTGTAACGCAATATGCATGTTTTCAAGTTGCGTCTTTTGAGAGGTCTTACTATAAAAAAACAATTCAATCTTTTGGCAGACGGATTTCACGCAATATTTCTGAACGGGTATACCTTGTGGTAACACTTTCAATCATGTTTCTGTGGTTCCAGTTTTGCTCCTATTGATTATTTTATCCTTGATAAAATTTCTGTACCATTTTAAGGAAATGTTTTACATCGTATTTGCATGCATGACAGTTCATGCTTTTTAAAACAGAATAATTTAAGAATAAAACATGATACCAGAGGTTAAAAAAATAGAGATTGTGTATACTTTCAACGCAATTTATTGTTAATACAAGGTAATTTTACTGTGAATAATTTTTGTTGACCCGTCAAACTAATTAAAATTAATGTTTACCGTTCATATTATTAACGATTCTTTAAATTTGTAGCTTGTCCTCTCTCGTATTTATTACTTAACACCAGGCAGATATTTTCCTGTCACTGCAACAAATATACCTTTATTCACTGCAAATTTAAAATGGTGTTTTGATATAATATAATTTTTCTCTACAAATGCACATTAAAACAAGCAACTGTGGTGCATCTGTGTACTCGTGGAGCATTAAACTATTAAAACTTTGTGTACCATATTATATACTATAGTGAAACCACACTACCATTTTCTACATTCCCGAATATGTTGCAGACGGTCCGTAGTAGTTTCTAATGTGTGTACCTGTCTTCCCCGCCGCGCGTCGCGCGCGCTGAGTGAAAGAGCTGCTCGTTCCCCTAACGGGATTGTTTGCTAATTTGGTCGCACAGTACTAACCCGCCATTAGTGCTTAAAGGACAACAGGTGTATTCCATTATTTAACCAAAAATATGTAGTTTTAAATTTTAAAAAATTTTATGCAATTTTTTTTTTTTTTTTTCGTTTTTAGTTTAATTGGTAACATAATCGTGTTTATATGGGTTTAACGTATAAATGCTTTCACTTTACCACATTTCGCAGTTAAAATGTCAAACCGAGCGCTATTATGGTTAATTGAAAACGAAATTAAAGTTTGAAAGTTAATGTTATCTCGTAGTACTATTAAAGACGAAAACAATATTTAATTGGTATATTTCATTGGTTTCATTAGTTAATGTGTTGTTTCGGTTATTATCTGTTTATGAAAATATGTACTTACATAATATGTATTATGTGCAATCACTAACAATGTAGTGGAAATATACACGATGTCCGAAATGAATGTTTGCTCTCTTAGAACGTGAATAACAGTGAAACTATTAAAGACAGTCTGATGAAACTGCTTATATTTGACGCCACAAGGGCAATACTGGACATGTGCGAATAATAATAAATGTTACATATGTTACAAATGTTTAAAATGTCCGCCATTAGCAGCAAGACGCCGTCTGCAACACTGTAAAACAGAAATACAAACAGTAGCCACGGTTTCCATAGGAGTGGATTCACAGGCGGTCACAATCGCATTTCTCGCGACATCCACTGCCGGCGGCTTTGTGACGTTCTTCAGAGTTCTTCACAGATAAAAATCTAACGGCGATAGATATGGATATCTACAACACTTCCTCGTCAGCCTATAGGCACTGTCCTTTCTTCACAACACACGCAGTTACGTCCCTCTCAAACTTGTCTCATAATCGTGGCATTATTACACATGACGGCGGCGAATTCCGCCCTCCATCGTCTCTGTGCCTCGATCATGTTTTCACATTTGCAATAACGCTTTAAAATCCACTTACGTTGTTTGAAAGAAAACCTTGTAACTTCCGCCATGTCCTCTACAGTTACAGTGTTGCCACTCGCGCGTGCGAACGGAACAGACAATGGTAGAATGGCTACACGCGCTCGCATACACCCAACGTTGTCCGTACGGCGTCAAATACGTGCAGTCTCATAATATTGGCTTTAATGGCTCATCTGTTATTTATGTACAAAGAAGTAGACATTACTTTGGAACACCCTGTATATCACCGAACTACCGCAGTTGGTTAACACGACAGTGGAAAAAGTTACGTTTTCAATAAAAGAAGAGAAACGGGTGTTTTTTCACTGAATGTCCAGATAAAGTGTTTGAAAGTGATTTTTGGTAAGCCAGATATTCTTCACTATTTGTTATAAAAAAAAAGAGATGTTATAGCTGATTCTGGTTTACAATGTACATTATACTGTACATTTTACGTTTAATTGCGGTGCATGAAACTATTCCAAGAGAGTATATAGCAGCAAAGAATTGCTAAGATAAATGTGCAATGTTGTCAAAGTTTTGTTTTGCCGAACTATACTAAAGTCTTCCTGTGAGCGACATTGAAGGCAGTCCCTTATCTGTCACTTTGGTCTGCGGTGGCTGAGCGGTTTGCCTGCTCGCCTCCCACCAAGGCGACCCTGTTTCAATCCGCGGCCGGGGAGCTCCGGATTTTCGCATGTGGGAATCGTGCCGGACGATGACGTTGGTCAGCGGGTTTTCTCGTGATCTTCCGTTTCCCCCACCCTTCCTATCCAGCGCTGCTCGTTACTCATCTTAATTACGCCCATCGGCTCTCAAGAACTATATGTTAAGAGCCGCCCATATGTCTTCACTTCACTTATCTGGCGCTTGAACTGTGCTGCAGTATGTTTTAAATACGAGGGTTTTGACGGAGCTCTTAATTTTTTCCCCTCTATGTAGGCTATACCTACGAAAATTATACATAACTTTTACGAGGACAGAATAGTACTTTTTATGATGTAACGTATACTGTAAATAATATTTTGGAGAACTCTTAAGATCGTTAGAAACGGCATTTTTTCAGATTACTATATCTTAAAACATACAAAACTACACAAGCGAAACTACGATAGGAGCAGTAGTTAGAAATAGAGAATTGTTTAGACCACGTTTTAGGGGCAGGGAACACGGGGACTAGCGGCAGTCAACTTGGATGACGTCATTTGTATCTTTTTTTCCTTCGGAATTTCGCTTCCTCCCCTCAAAAACCTCAAAATTTGCCAGAAAATGTCTTAATTTCCCTTAAAATGTCTCGAATTTCCCTCATAATATATGCCTTGCACAATTCGGATGGCTTTTGCACAATGCAGATGAACCCGGCTGAAAATTGTGCAATACCAGCCGGAATGTGCTATCACTTACAAGCATGCTTTATCATTACAAGCCAGCACCATCCATCTTGGCTGAAAAATTGTTCATGTTCATTGCCCTCGTCATGCAACTTCTCTCTCATCATGCTCTATCATTCCACTTTGGTTTTATCATATTCCTTCTAGCATCCTTTCACCTGACGCCCAGGCGGTCCATGCTCTTACATTCCTTCCTTCCAGATGTCAATATTTCATGCGCTTGTGTTCCTACCGGATGTCCCTACCTCATGCTCTTACATTCCTTCCTGCCAGTTGGTTCTACTTCACGTTCTTGCATTCCTGGCCAACGATGTCAATCGTGGTCCCTACTTCATGCTCTCGTATTCCTACCAGACATCCCTACTTCATGCTCTTGCGTTCCTGTTTTCTCAGAGTCCTTCATTCCTTATCCCTACTGCACGCTCTTGCATTCCAGACAAACGACATAGCTTACAGTCCCTACTTCATGCTCTCGCATTCCTACCAGATGTCACTACTTAATGCTCTTGAATTTCTTCCCGCTAGTTGTCCCTACTTCGCGCTCTCGCATTTCCGGCCGACGACGATGTCGATCGCGAGCCCTACTGCATGCTCTCACACTCCTACCAGATGTCCCAACTTCATTCTCTCGCATTCTGTCCTACCTGTTCCTACTTCATGCTCTTGAATTCCTGTAATTTTCCTTGGATTTCCCTTTTTCCCTCGGAAATTCCCTTTTTATCTTTTCTCTGACTGGCTATGCGAGGCTCTTGAAACGGTCACGTCACTGATTGGTTGTGCGAGGCTCTGGAAAGGGTCTAGGCCCCGATTGGCTACACGAGGCTCTCTAAAGGGCCTCGTCTCTAATTGGCTGTGCAAAGCTTGCGAAAGGGTCTCGTCTCTGATTGGCTATGCGAGACTCTCATATTTCTTCTGACCTTTCACCCGGAATTCTGGTGGGGTGCCCTAGCAGGGACAAATCTCACGCTCTATCATTCCACCTCGATTTTCACATATTCCTTCTAGCATCCTGTCACCTAACGCCTTAGCGGGGTCAATTTTCATACCTATAAGCAGAGCTGGTCGTAATTTCGTATAATAAGTTTAGCCAAAATTTGTATTTAATGACACTCTGTAGTACAGTTAAAAGTATTACAGCTATTTAAGTGTAACTAAAACATAATTACTGAAATAGGTTAAAATAATTTTTGTACAAATAGTTACTATTTTACAGCTGGTAAACAGCCAACAATGAAGTTTTCTTCATAATTCACTTGTTATGTTGGAAGAACATTTCGTACGGAGACCCCCTGGAAAATACAGTAAAATAAAAAACTGGAAAGTGTCTTATGACTGCTTGATGCTGAACCTAGGTAACCTGATAGGCCAAAAGAAAATAAAGAAGTTACTGATATAACTAGAGACAGGAAATATTCGCTAGCTCAGTGACCAGTAGGCTATATCAATTACTCATCGACTGGTTACTTCGACAGTTAAGAGTCCGTCGCCTGTTTGTTATTGGCTTCGAGTCTTGAAGAAGGTGTCAAATAGGTCGCGCGTCAATTGCAAAAGTAACACAAACGTACAAGTATTCAAATTCTTACTTATCGTGAAATTAATTCGCTAAATTTTTAGACTACTGAACATAACTAATACGCTTGCACTCCTCGGCATATGTATGCGAGTAATTTTGACGACGCATTCAAAGACCTAGACAAACGGAGTGCGTATTTTCAAAACTACATAAGTACGGGATATTTTCCAGGGGGTTTTATGGTCATCAGTAGAGTAATTCCGATTACACACACATTTAAAAAAAGTTTTTAACCACTGGGTTTACTAAGTACCTAACTATAGGTTACTCACGGCCCAAGCGAAAGTATGGGATGTAAATACATACTGTCTGTTCAGAATACCACGCCTGTCATTCCGATGTATCTTTGTAATGCACCTACTGGCCCAGCGAACATCCTATGAACATGCAAATTTTTTTGAGGTGTGTATAATGTAATCCTATTACAATAGTGTTTTGGAGGAAGTATTTTCTAAAGTGCCGAACGATTGAAACTATTGTATGTGAACATAGTTTACACAGATTGTACATCTACATACTATAAATGGTTTGAATCAGTTTCAAAGTCCAAGAGATATGGCACATAACACCACAGCAGAAACACTTCAGCTATGAAAATAAAAGGTTGCTTTATAACAAATATTAGGTGGCCTTCCATAGTTCTGATTGCATACAGACGTGGTGGAAATCGTTTCATAAATTACTGAGATATCACGTTTAAGTTTAAATTTTATGTAACATATTTTAACATCGCACACTAAATAAGTTATCAATTCGTATATTTAACGCACGCAATAAGAATAATCATGCCAAGTTAGGTTGATATCGGTTTTATTGTTTGATTGATATAACATGCAACCCAGTTTTGGGAAACGCACCCACATCAAATTACTTAATTAATTTCTTATTTAATAGTCCTCATGGTATGCTTATTTATGGGTTTCATGTCAGANACCCACATCAAATTACTTAATTAATTTCTTATTTAATAGTCCTCATGGTATGCTTATTTATGGGTTTCATGTCAGCAAATTGGAAAAGGACATTAAGAAAATTGATATTTTAGGTGACACTGTTTTAATAAAGGCATACGAAATCCCTGAATAAGTAATTTAAATGTGAACCAAGATACCCTCATCAAAATGTTGGTAGGATGGCATAATACAATACACGTGTTACAAAGGTCATTTTAAAAATGTGTGCCTGACACCACTAAGTCCATATATTGTTAGACTGACCTGAACAGAAGTATTCAATTGGCACATTTGGTGGAATTCGGGTTAAGTAGTTTCGGAAATACGATTTAAAATGTTATCAATGCAGGTAGCATTATTGTATTTCACCGTGAATTAGAATTTTCAATGGCCACAGTACTATGAACCTACCAAGTTTGTTTGAAACTGATCTAATTCTTTGATATATATTCTAACATAAAATACTTATATTGCCACAGTTTTCAATAAAACAGTATATGATATACTAAAATTATGCAGGTTGAGTGTGGGTACTACAGCATTAACAGTATGCCATATTTGGTGAGAATATCTTGTAGCAATTCGTGATATGTGACGTAAGTGCTTCACTATTCATATCACACAATTTTACAAAATTACGGATAACAGAGGTTATGCATTGTAGTATTTAATACTTGCAATGTGGACAGTTAGCATACTAAGTTTTGTTGAAATTGGTAAAATTGTTCGGTAAATAAGGCACTCTAGCACAAAAATTTATGCTGTCGCCATTTTGAAAAATTGTTTTTGATGAACTAAAAGCATATACGTTTAGGATGGGTTACAATAGGATTATCTGTATGTCTAATTTTTGGTGGAAAACATTTTGTATGGGATTATAGCTTTACATTTAGGAGGCACCATCTTTGAGCATGAGAAAACTAATATCTAAATTTTATGATGACAGTGTTGACTGTCAACATACCAATTTTAGTTCAGATCGGTTAAATGGTTCCTGAAATATTACATAGCACCGAAACATTTAAAAAGTCTGCCATTTTCAAAATGAGCATTCAGCGTGTTCGAAGAAGTTTAAAACTCGGGTGTCCTTACTGAGTGAACCGAAAGTCGTAAATATCAGTAAATGGATTCATTAGATTAACTGACTCACAAAAACTACCATACAGACACACGAACACACAGACCGACAGATAGAAGGTAAGTGTCTCATTGCAATGTGAACCTGTATGCCAAGAGATACTTAACGACTCAGATTCACTTAACATATTTCAAGTTTAACGCTTATATACTTTTCATTCCGCGGATATACGGCTTATTCCACCCAAAACGAACCATTTTACTTGTGAATTACATACATAGCGATTTAATATTTATCTGATTACATAAGGTCCAGAGTAATCTTGAATGTGATACAGTTTGTTTAGTAATATATATTTATTTGGCTCCTTAACATCCCAAATTTTAAGCGGGTGGCTTACGTTACCTAAATACACTGTTAGAAAATTTGTCCGTAAAATTACGTAAAACGGTTACTAATTATCCAGACATCTGCGTTAAATTACGGTCTCTTCGTTTTTTTTAATAACGTTCTCTCCGTAAATTTCACATAAATTTCCGTGAATTCACGGAACGTGTCCACAAACTCGCAAGTTGGTTTTTTATAATCTGCTCTTTATAAAAAGAGGTAACATAAAAGGTTTACTTTTGTTATGTAGGTGATTCACTGTGTATAAAAACGACTATAAAAAAATAAGAACATTTGTCCGGTGGCGGGATTTAAACTCTGAAAAAAAAAAAGTTAGTAGCCCAACACATTATCCACTCGCCTACCACGCTTTTACAAGAAGTAATGTTGTAAATGCGGAATTTATATAGAATCATGCATGAAGGCTACCTATTAGTTTCTAGTCATGTTAGTGTGAGTGCGATTTTTTTATGTCAGGTTTACAAACAGGGGTAAGAAAAAGAGTTTTATTTTCGTAATGTATTTTACTGTGTATAACAAAGAAATTTAAAAAATAATTAAATATTTAGTTCTGTAGTGTGATTGGAACAAAAATCGGAAAACTAACAATCAATAACTCGAAAGATTCACGTACAACGTATTTACACGAAGTATTTTGTAAATACAGATTTTACATGAAAGTGACGAACGTGCATGACTTAGTTTTAAGTCCTTTTAGAGCGCTTGCTATATTTTCGGTTTATAAAACGAGGTTACGACTGTATTGCTTTATTTTCGTTATGTGCGTGTTTCACTGTATATACAGAAGGTTTTGTTCTGTAGCGGAATTTGAACAAGAATCAACGAATTGGCATTCCATGAGTGATTCGCACTCAACTACTACTATTTTACACGAAGTAATATTGTGAATATGGGATTTTATACGCTTCAGGTATCATCTGTATTGTTCATGTCTCAAAATCGAAGCCATAAGAAAACAAAGAGCTTCCGTATTTTACATTTACGGAGCTCATTTGCGTTATTCGTCATTACGAAAAGCCTTTTCGTAAATTAACTCTACATCTCCGTAAAAATTTCCGCAAATCTACAAAAATTTATAAAAGTGTATGCATAGAAAAATACACATGCACATCCGTGGTTTGCCTGGGATCCGAACCGGTAACCTCAAGTCCGAATGTAGCTTGTTACCGATCTCTACAACGAAAAGCCGCACTATTGTGGAAATAGATAGACGTGATGTCCCCCGCGTACTGCCCTCTAGGCCGTTGTCGCTAATGCTTCATTCACGCCATTCACTCTTCAGTGACGGGAAGACTGTATCTATAAGTACGTTTAGAGAAACATTACGCAGGATTGAACGTGGAGTGGACTGAAGAATCCCAAATTTAAACATTGCCGTAAACACACGCGTACTGATCTGATGTAGTACTGGAGTGAGTAATCCATTCTAGTCAGCAANAATTTAAACATTGCCGTAAACACACGCGTACTGATCTGATGTAGTACTGGAGTGAGTAATCCATTCTAGTCAGCAAGGTGGACTGGTGTGTAGAATCCGGATTGAATGTTTACCCTAAACACTGCTGATAGAAGTGAACTGGAAATGAGAACAAAGCAATTTCCGCCATTTTGGAAGTGTGTTGTTATGCAAGCACGGAGTTTTGAAACTGTTTTTTTTTTTNGAGAACAAAGCAATTTCCGCCATTTTGGAAGTGTGTTGTTATGCAAGCACGGAGTTTTGAAACTGTTTTTTTTTTTTGTACGTTCTGAGCTATAGAGGCGTAATGTCAATAAAAAAAGGAAATGCGATATGTTTGGACCGAAATGGAGTTAGAGTTTTTAAAGCATAATCTTGGATCTTGGAGAAACAGATATTAAAGTTATATTATGGTAAAAAATATAGGAAGGGAGATATTTTTTGGTAAGAATGCTGGTTTAAAAAAACCCGGAAGAAAAACAAACTACGGTCTATTTATTTTTTGAACATCGTTTATTTTCTAGTGCACACAGTTGCCGATAAATGTCACTAGAGCTTTCAGCCCGTGTTCACTTCATCTTCGCCACTCTTTTACATGTGAATCCGGATTGGAAACGTTACCTTAAACGCGACTTTCGGTCCGTGTTCCCTCCGTGTTCCCTCCGTGTTCGCTCCATGTTCCCTCCGTGTTCCCTCCGTGTTCCCTCCGTGTTCGCTCCATGTTCCCTCCGTGTTCGCTCCATGTTCCCTCCGTGTTCGCTCCATGTTCCCTCCGTGTTCGCTCCATGTTCCCTCCGTGTTCGCTCCATGTTCCCTCCGTGTTCGCTACGTTTTGACTCCAGTCCATACTTTTACTCTATACGTAGTATATGATATTCGGTTCCAACCGCAGCTACATCTCTGAATCTATGAGCACCGAGTAAATAAGTGGCTCGCAGTTCCCCTATAATCAGGAGGTCCCGCATCCTTCAACTCTTCCGTTGATATCCTTAGCTCCTTTGTCTATGCGTGAGTGTAATGTAACTAGCTCCAAATAGGAGATGATTCCCGTACCCAACCGCGGGAAAGAACTATCGTTTTTGTTAGCCTGAATAAATCAAGACAAAATGACATACGAAAAATGGCAGAGAAAAGAGGGCGAAAAAAGAAGCACCACCACAAAACAACAAGTTAAACATTTCCTAAACTCTCATCAGTTTATAAATTCCTTGTTTAATACTCTGTATATTTCTTCTCCCACTCGTTTAAATTATCATTGTATATGGCCTCGTGACATGGATTAACGTCAATCAAGTAACGTTGTGATTGAAATTCAAGCTGATATTGGCTGTTCACGGTTAACTGAGCACTTTTAAAATAAACCTTAGATAAAATGCTACTGCACCTTCCTGCGTTTATTTTAACGGCCACAGTACCTGGCATGTGCCAGTTAAGTTGGTAACGACGGAGGGAATGTATTGCATGTCTTAAAAGTAGAATTAAAAGTGTTGGGTAAACATTTGTGAGTACTGAAACTGTCTACTTTGCTTTTTGTATTTTAGTGCATATATTTACAAGAATTAGCAANGGTAAACATTTGTGAGTACTGAAACTGTCTACTTTGCTTTTTGTATTTTAGTGCATATATTTACAAGAATTAGCAAATTTGTAAAAGTATTTACTATTTTTAATAGTTTCGCGGTTTCACCTGACAAGCGCATGGATAAAGTTAAGTGATCTGGCCCATGGCGATGTTTATTTTACATATGGTGAAAGAATACGTGTTGTGCATACAATTATTTCGTAAGCAGGGCTTTTAAATGTGCTCAGTTTACCATGAAGAGCCTTTAGAGGGTTTGATAAGCCACTATTATGGAAATTCGTACTCCAGTTTGGGGTCCGCGGAGGTGAAGACTAATCGCCTCCCACCACGACTAGCCGAGCTCGATTCTCTGCGGGGTCACCCAGATTGTATCATGTGGGGAAAATTCGCAGGCGCTGCCGTTGGCCGATAGGCTTTCTCAGGTATATCCTTTTTCCCGCGCCCTTTCAATACCCTGATGCTTCATCCTTACCTCACTCGTCCTCACCGGAGCTCAAGAGCTCGATATAAGGCGCCGACAGAACCTCTCAAGAACTCTAGCGTGTATAGAACAAACAAAAATTGTGTTGACTGACACTAATTCATACTTTTAAGAGAATCTTTATACGTGGGCCTACTTTTTTTTAACACTTTGACAGCAATTATACATGTGCTCCGGCCAAACAAAATACGAAAAGCCTTTTCGTAAATTAACTCTACATCTCCGTAAAAATTTCCGCAAATCTACAAAAATTTATAAAAGTGTATGCATAGAAAAATACACATGCACATCCGTGGTTTGCCTGGGATCCGAACCGGTAACATCAAGTCCGAATGTAGCTTGTTACCGATCTCTACAACGAAAAGCCGCACTATTGTGGAAATAGATAGACGTGATGTNTCAAGTCCGAATGTAGCTTGTTACCGATCTCTACAACGAAAAGCCGCACTATTGTGGAAATAGATAGACGTGATGTCCCCCGCGTACTGCCCTCTAGGCCGTTGTCGCTAATGCTTCATTCACGCCATTCACTCTTCAGTGACGGGAAGACTGTATCTATAAGTACGTTTAGAGAAACATTACGCAGGATTGAACGTGGAGTGGACTGAAGAATCCCAATNGGAAGACTGTATCTATAAGTACGTTTAGAGAAACATTACGCAGGATTGAACGTGGAGTGGACTGAAGAATCCCAATTTAAACATTGCCGTAAACACACGCGTACTGATCTGATGTAGTACTGGAGTGAGTAATCCATTCTAGTCAGCA